>BJCO01748151.1:0-13350 GCA_018326465.1 Flaveria floridana | reverse complement strand
CTTCCACCAAAGTCCCGTAGGTCCAACCAATATCAGGTTCCTTTCTAGTTCTAGTGGTCATTTCTACTTAAATACAACATCAAAGTCAATCAGAATTAGCAAGAAATAGGAACTACTGCCCAATTCAAAAATTTGAGTCAAATATCCACAAATTGTTACCTTAGCAGCAGGAATCAAGTAGAACTCCACAATCGATGTGAGGAATCGAAGTGAACAGCAGGAATCGAGTGGGTTGCGGCAACAAGAATCGATGTCGAAGTCAAAGGAGGGGTTGCAGCAGGGGTTGCGGCGGAGAGCTAGTGGCGGAGGGCTAGCGCCGGAGGGCTAGCGGCGGAGGTCGGAACCGAATGGCGAGGTTAGAAATCGAACGGGGATATCGAACCCTATATATATTTTTAGTGTATTTAAAAAAAAGAAAAAAAACCGCTATATACCGCTATTGAACATATAGCGACCGTCAGTCGCTTCACGACGTAGCGCGCGATTGCGCCCGCTACGGTCGCTATTGACATCAGTGTTCAGCGCTTTAAAAGCTACTAAAGCTTCATCGGACCAAAAGAACCCATCTTTTTTAGTGAGTGCAGTAAGGGTCGCGCAATTAATCCATAATTCCGCAAGAACCTTCTGTAATAACCAGTCAGGCCTGAAAAACGCCGAACTTTTTTCAAATTAGTTGTTAGGGGCCATGATTGAACTGCTAGCACTTTCTCTTGTTCTACTTGCACCCCGAGGGGAGTGATCACATGGCCAAGGAATACCAAATTGGGCTGCCCAAACCAACATTTGGACAATGTGGCAAAGAAATAGTTGTCATGTAGCAGCTGCAAAGCTTGTTCAAGATGTAATCGGTGTTGATCCGTATCCTTGCTGTAGATTAGAATGTCATCAAAGGGAACTAGTATAAAACGATGTAAAAATGGACGAAATAAATCATTCATGACAGCCTGAAAAGTAGAAGGGGCATTGGTGAGCCCAAAGGGGATGACCTTAAACTCATAATGCCCCGAATGGTTTCGAAAGGCTATTCCCCAGATGTCAGATTCAGACACCCTAATCTGGTAATACCCTGATCGCAAGTCAAGTTTAGAAAACACAGCAGCTCCATACAACTCATCGAGCAATTCATCCACATTAGGAATTGGGTACTTATCAGGTACAGTGAGCTTGTTGAGGGCCCTATAATCAACACACATTCTCCACGAGTTATCTTTCTTTTTAACCAATAATACGGGACTTGAAAACGGGCTAGTACTTGGTTGGATAAAGCCACTAGCCAATAGTTGGTCAACTTGTTTCTTAATTTCGTTCTTTTGGGAGTGTGGGTGTTGGATCAAGAAGAAGGCTGGTGCAACCAAATAGAAAGATGTATCTGTTAATGGAAATCCCAGATTTCATTTGCGTAAATCAAAGTCTATGCAGATCAATCTCATTGTTCCGAAAAGGTTAGGAATTTATAGTTACCTAAAGTTGTTTTGTAGTGTTTGGCGGTTGATGATTATGATCGGTAAGCAAGAAGCAACATGATAAATGTCCTTCCTCAATTGAGATATTATATTCAAGGCAATGCCATGAGTTAGGGAATAAAATCGTTTAGTTCTTCCCATCAAATTGTCATTTTATGTTATTTTGTACATTATTTAATATTATTATCTTATATCTCTTCTAACATTCACTTGTATTTATTTTTGCAGTTGTTACCCAATAAATCTGAAACTTATGTAGATGATGCTCTTGTATGTGGTTATATATCTGATATAAAATGAACATGGAGATTGGAGGGTAATTGTGTCATTTTGATCTTTGATATATATTTTCTTCTTACTATTTTAGCTCAGTTTATCTTCTATTCTTTGTTATTTCTTGCATTCTAACAAACTTGCCCATTAAGAAATCTTATAAGATCCAATTGTCACTAGATTAAGAAACCATCTAAAAAAACAACTGGTTTGTAAGTATGATGTTATTAGTCCCCTTACTCACGCAAGATTACACTAATCTTGTGACATCAATGAGACTTTGCATATCAATTAACTTAAAACCATGCCAACGTCTTCATGTGGACGTCTGCCTTTTCTAAATTTACACTAACATGCTACACAATGATTTGCTCTCTCTAGATGCATTCCCAAATGAAAGGATAACGTGTATTAATATGCTTACTCATGAAAAACCGGATATTTAATCAAAACTATTGTAGATGAGTTATCAACTTTTAAGGTCATGGGTTCTTTTTCACTCGTAAACTTGGACAACAAACCCCGTAGCCATAATGCTTGACGTGTAGTTGATGTAGTCACCATGAATTTTGCCTCGCAAGATAATAAGACGATTGTTCCTTATTTTTTGAGAAATCCAAAAAACCGATGCCTTACCGTAATAAAAAATCAACCCCGTGATGCTTCGACAATCATCAATATTAACAAAGTGACTTAAATTGCTATAACCGAGAAGTATACTTGATCCACCTTTCGGGTAGTGAATATCAGGATCAAGTGAACCTTTTAAGTATCTCAATATATATTTACGGCTTGAGCATGTATTTGCTTTGGTGTTTGCATGTACCGACTAGCATACCTGATTGAATAGTATGAGTGAAGCATCACGAACTTCCAACGATCTGGTTGGATCGGTATCGACCCCTTTATCTTTTTTTTGACAATTTCAACTCTGGCTCCATTAGAAATTGAATAAAATTAGATTCCCAAAAGCCGGCTTCTTTTAAGATGTTTGTTATGTATGCACTTTGTTTCAATAAAATCCCTTGGTTGCTTTGCTTAACTTCAATGCCAAGATAATAAGTTAGAAACCAAGATCACTCATTTCAAATTGAGTTTTCATTTGTTTTTTGAATTTTATAACTTCTTGTACACTTAAACCTTTTACAATTAAATCGTCAACATAAACACCGAATAGTAAACCTTTACTTGTTTCTGTTATAAATGGTTTGCTCATGTTTATACATTGAAAAAACAAGTTCTTTTAGTGACCCGTCAGAGTTTAGTACCCTTGGTGCTTGGTGTAGACCATATAAAAGTTTTTCCAACTTGTATACTTGATTCACTTTACCCTTTTTAATAAATTCATCTGGTTGGAAAACATATACATCTTTTTTTTAAATCTCCATAAAAAGAGCGGATTTAACATCTAATCGATGGACTTTCCAACTTTAGTTTTTTGCTAAAGTGAGTAAAAGTCTAATGGTCTTCATTCTAGCCACCGGTGCGAAATCCTCTTCAAATTCAACCCCCTGTTTTTGAGTATACCCTTTGGCGGTTTGAAGCTTCCCTGTTTTATTTGTTTTCTATTGATGCCAAATCACTTTCCATTGCTATTCTTCAATATTTTCTTTGTTCGTCATTAAATGATTATAAAAGATTTGCTTATTCCGTTTGGGTCTTATCGGGTGGAGCTTGACAAACCTTCCACTATAAAATCAGTATATTTCGTTGGTAACATTGTCTTCCGACCGGTGCATTGCAACTAGGCTGTTGTATTTTGGATTGCCTCTTGATTCGGGTCTCCTTCACACGCGGATCTGGGCTAGTTTGGCCCATTGCAAAAGCCTGTTTCATTCGAAAAACTGGGCTGCTTATTACTTGGGAGAGGCTCGTTACAGGTGGAGGTGCACAAAAGAACCGGTTCCCCGACCCGAACCGGTAACCCAAACCGGTTACAACCCGGTGGTAGGCTAAACCGATTTCAACTCGAAAAAACCCGACGGTTTGAGACCGGTTTGTATATGATTTTTACCCAACCCGGTTTACGAACCGGCCCAAAAAAACCAGTTTGGAACCGGTTTTTACCCAACCCGGTTTATGAACCGGCAAAAAAAAACTCGGTTTGGAACCAGTTCTAGCCGTTAAAAAAAGCATAATATAGCCGTTTGAAGCATTTTTTGACTGCTTTTTTGAAGTTGTTTTGACCATTTTGCCCTTATATGATAGTATAAATAGGTGGTGAATGTAATGGTTTAATGACAACAGTCAAAAGCTCAAAAACGTGCTTAAAAATACAAAAATGCAAAAATGCAAAAATGCAAAAATGCTCTCTCACTTGCTCTACTTTCTACTCTCTTTTACTCTCTTGAATTGTATAATATGACTTCTGAAGCATTCGTTCCAACTTGTGGATCCTCAAGCGCCGCTACCGTTGTAAGAATTCTACCAACAACGAGAAACAAAGAGATTTGGTGCAACTACGACTTATGTGATATGTTAAATGGTCAAAATAAACCTCGATGCAAGTTTTGTGGTTCATTTTTCAAGTCAGATTCAAACTCGACTTTGCAAAACCATATGATCATATGGTGCAAGGCTTTGATAAGTATGCCGACTCATGGCCAAACATCAATCGGAACCGATGGTGGTATATGGAACTTCGACATAGATATGGTTCGAGATAGAATGTAAAACTTTGTAATTCAAGAAGAATTATCGTTCGACCACTTCGACAACCCTCGGTTAACAGATTGATTCAAAAAACTCTTCAATCGCGTTACACTCACGTAAGTCGCAGCACTCTTAAACGTGATTATTCAAAACTTTGGAGACAAGCAAAAAATGATTTAAAAGTTTTATTTAAAAACTTACAAACCGGTCTAACACTTAATTAAGTATATTTAATGACACATAAATTAAGTGAATTTGAAGAAGAAACAACATGTTTTCATCAATGGTGGTGCATATGAAAGAAAAATTTATACAATATTTTTCCGAACTATCCCTCGTTTTTACATGTTTCGCCGTACTAAACATGTGCTTAAATATTTCGGGGGTGGAAACTTTAATTGATGAGATAATTTATGATTTAGATTTACTTGAATAAAATCCATTTTTTGCTTCTAATACAAAAAAACAATTTAATGAGTATCTTAAAAATTTGTTTAATGTTTATCTTAAAAAATATGGTATAACATCAAACATCCACCGATCATCGACCGTAATAAATCGAGTTCGTCGAGCTCAAGTAGAAACCCGATGCTTAATTTATATAATACTTTGAGAAATGAAAACAATAAACGGCAAAAGGGTAACACCCCAAGTACTGAGCTCGGGAGGTATACCGGAACCAATTTTTTTATCTACTATGACTCCCGTAGAATTTCTATCGTTTGATATTCTGACATGGTGGAAAGGAAAGAAATCACAATTTCCAATCCTAGCCGCTATGACCCAGAATTCACTAACCGTCAAAGCTTCCACGGTAGCTTTGGAGTCTGTATTTTCTGTCAGTGACAGAGTTTTATCGATAAGAAGAACAAGGTTAAATCCAACGACGATAGAGATGTGTATTTGTTTTAAAGACCACTTAGATGCGGCCGAATGAATACAATACAAATCAAACCTCGAAGAAGAAATACCAATTGAAGAAGAAATACACGAACAAGAAGTACAAACCGGACGATCGTTACCGCTCTTCGACGAAGAACTCGCTTATGATTTGTCTCAATGCATTGACACACAAACCGACGAAGACGATGAAATTAAAAAAACTTGTATTCGCAAGATGTATCTTTTGTTTTGTTTAAAAATCCATATAAGTGTTTATTAAAAGTTTATTTTTAACATACTTTTTAAATAAATACCACTCAATAAAAATGTATTTGTAGTTGTTTCATTTAATCTACTTTTAAATAAATTGTATACTTTAAATATATTATTTATTAAAATAAAAAAATACCATTTTGGAACCGGTTTTGGACCCGAACCGTTTAGGAACCGAGCTGGACCGGTTCCTATCAGGTTGGGTTTTATTGGCCCTAAATCGGTTTGAGAAACGACCCGGTTTTAGTCAAATTCGGTTCTAAAAACATTGACCTGAACCCGGTTTGGGTTGAACCCGACCCGGTTCAGGAAAAAACCCGGTTTGCGCACCTCTAGTTACAAGTGCTTGTTATGAGTGGATCACTTTCCATGGGCCAACACCTGAAAAGTCTTTTGTCTTGTTGAGAAGGGCTCGTTTTAGTCACTGGGTTTATTAGTTTAGGCCTTATTATCATCAAACTTTTGAGTATGTGGCTTCCATGTGTTCTCGATTAGGGTGCACAAACCGGGGTGTTTTTCAACTTGCGTCTTCAACTTTGATTTGGGTTGTGGTCAAAGTAAGGAAAACCAGGTTTGATTGGGTTCCGGGTCGGGTCCAACCCGGGTTAAGAGGCTAAAGAACCTTACCCGATAGAACCTAGCAGTGGCGGACCCATAAATTTCATTGATGGGGGTCTGATATTTTGGGTTTGGTTGTATATTGTTAAATATGAACTTTTTTCCGGTTTGGTTCGGGTTGGGTAGAGTCGGGTTGGGACAAATAGTAAAAAGATAAAACCAAATTAAAATTTAAACATATAATATAAAATTTTCAATCTTTAAGAAGAAATTAGAAACATCTAAATTTAGAATTTATAGATTTTTAAAATCAGGTTTAAGAGGGGGTGTACCATGGATAGTGGGGCGACTAGTGGTATGTGGCCCCAACAAGGTTCTGAAAAACTTAGCAATTGAAGGCTTAGGACGATAACGACAATCAAGCTGCTTAGATTCAATTATGTAATCGAAAAAATAGTTACCATTAATATTATAATATAATTGAATTGTGTATAATTATCATCTTATTTGTTTAATGGTTGGGACAATAGATTAATGAGTTTGGTTTTTTTAATAGTTATTAGGCATTTGGTTATTGGATTTATAAGAACAAATAGAGTAATAGCCTTAGTAATTAATAAAGTTAACGTGTTTATGTGTTCTTTTTGCAAATATGCGTTATTTAGATTATAATAGATTTATATTTGTAACAATTCTTGGGTTTCGGTGTCAAAAATTTCTTGATTTGTTACTGTAAAAAAATCTTTAGGGTCAGTGTTAAAATTTCATGGGGTCGCTGTTAAAATTTATTGGGACTCGGCCAGGATCAGATTGTATATATAGTAACAAAGTAACATTTTCATGGGGTTCGGGTGAACCCCAAAAATATCATTTAGGTCCGCCATTGAAACCCGGGTAGGGTCGGTCCAAATCATGTATGGTACTGAACCGGGTTCATACCAAGTTGGAGAAATATATTTTTTAATCTATTACGAAAAATGTTAAAACATGATTAAAAATAAATACATGATTTATTTTAAACTAACTTAAATTTTAACAACTAATATATTAAAAACAAAACAACCTTACTACAAATAACAATATTACATGAAATGATAATATAATTTAAATTAATTAAAAGATAATATAAAGTCATTAGCTAAAAATTCAACAATATTGATTTAAACAAAACATAACAAAACAAAACAAGAAAAGATAAATATAGAAATAAAATGCAAAAATAATTTTGTATGGTTTACACTTACAAACTGATGCAACCAAAGCAACCAAATAGATTTAGCATGCATGCATGAAGCACAAAGGAAAGTTACTTGGGAAGTTTTACATATCTCAGGAAAATATGCTAAGTGTAAAATCTTTCGAAGCCAAATGACCAAATCTTTTGAAGCCAAAGATTAAGTCTTCCGAACTTTAGAGAAAAAGTCTTTCAAAGACAAAGACTGATTTCTTCCGAAAACAGAGAAAACATGCTTTCTCTGATCACCTTTTGACAAAAGCTCAACAACTTTTCATTGCCACCTTTAAAGACTCACTAACTTAGATAAGTTGGTGAAAAATCCATACTTTTGTCAACTGTAGATAAAGGTCATTGATCTAAAACTTTCTACTTTTCTACCTTTTATCCTTTTTGTAATATATTAGGATGTGAACTATGACATGTCATAGTAACAAGTCAAAAGGCAACATGCCTTTTGACTATACATTGATCTTATTCTTTAGATTAGTGTTTCTAGCTGGCTTTCAAAGTATAGCCGGTAGTAGGATGTAGTATAAAGTGTCTCAAGTACTTGTCTTTATCATATTGCTTTGTAACAATTATAATAGAAACTGAGAGTAATATACAACATTCTTGAAAACCTAATATCTTATTATTATTCTTGTTCTATCTCATACTTACTTGAGAGCAATATACAACATTCACCCGCAAACCGCCTTTGTTCTTATCTTTCTTTATCACAAAGCTATTCACAAATGGCCAACCCTGATCCACGAAACCAACTAGATTTTCCCATGCATTTACACAGGAAACACAACGAAGTTGTTCTTTTATTATCTGAGAAAGAACCTGATTTCTCAGATGTTTGCCGGTTCTTGACTCTATCCAACTACTTCACCTCCCTCACCATAGATCCTCTACCATATGAAGATCAACTTTTGGAGTTTTGGAGGACCTGCCAAGAGGTCATTATGGATGGGGAGAATGGACCGTCTGCCACAGTGAAAGGTAGGATAATTTTCAATACTCCAACCACTATTAACGCCTATCTAAGGCTGGACGATTAAGAAGGCGAATTATGCTTCCCGAAATCTGCTGTGAACCAGTCCTTCAGGTAGATGGACTATAAGGGTGATTACTACATAAGAACCTTCAGGAAAGGGAAGGTCTCCTCTAAATGGAAATACCTCATCCATGTTATCATCCATTGTTTATCAAACAAGCATTGAGGTTAGGATCAATGACCAGCAACTTGATATCATCGATCTCAAGGGAAAGTTAGCTGAGAGACCACTCAAGATGACTCAATCAGGGCCACAAGAACCTGTGGATGTAGTGTGCAAGGCTATATTAGAAAGACTGATGCAAGCAAAGCAACTAAAGTGCTTCCTGCATGCATGCACTACGTACAAGATAGAAGTTGCTTTGGAAGTTTTACACTCCGCACAGAAAATACTCTAATTGTAAGATCTTTCGAAGCTAAAGACCAAATGTTCCAAAGCCAAAGACGAAGTCTTCCGAAACTTCAAAGACAAAGTCTTCCAAAGCCAATAAAGTGAACACTGATTTCTTCCGAAGACAGAGAAGAACATGCTTTCTCGGATTTGCTTTTGCATAAAGCTAACCCACTTTCCACTGCAACTTTGAAGTCTCACCAACTTGCATAAGTTGGTGAAAAGGTTCATACTTTTGCAACTGTACATTGTGGTCCAAAGTCTGAACTTTTTACTTTTGTACCTTTTATCTTTTTGTAATATATTAGGATGTGAGCTATGGGATGTCATAGTCACTAATCAAAAGGCAATATGTCTTTTGACTATACATTGATCTTGTTGTCGATCAATGTGTCTAGCTGGCTTTCCAAGTATAGCCGGTTGTAGAGTGTAGTATAAAGTATCTCAGGTCCTGTATCTTATCTTATGCATTGTAACACTTGTAAAAGAACATGAGATTAATATACATCATTCTTGAAAACCATATTGATATTGATCTTAAGTTCTGTCTCCTTGTTTGCTTGTGTTCTTTGAATCTCTTACTCAAACCCAGTTCCCTATTTGATCTGTTAAGTGTTCTAACACTCTTATGATTATAAGACTGATTGTATTAACCCCCCTTAACCGGTCCTAAAGTTGGTATCAAAGAATTCCAGACTCTTGATTGTAAGATCTCGCCATCTTAAATCCCCTCAGTCTCACAAATTACTTAACATCTAAAATGGCAGCTTCAAAGTCTGATATAGAAACCGGTACTATGATAAAGTCCCCACTGATCACTCCTAATGATTTTGATACTTGGTGCCTAAGAATTAAAGGCTTCATTAAGTCATAAGATAGCAGGATGTAGGAGTCTGATATCTTACGACCTTACATTCCATGCACCTATTCTGCTACTACTGGAGGTGGCATGATACCAAAAGAAATGGCTGACTACTCCGAAGAAGATAGAAAAAGAATAGATGTAGATTAGAAAGCCATGACTACCCTCCAAACTACTCTTTCAAATTCCATCTATAGAGAATTCAAGAAGTGCAAAACTACTAAGCAACTATGGGATGCACTGAAGCTGATGTAAGAGGGGTTAAGTGAAGCTAAAAAGAACAAGAAAGACCTCTTGAAGCAGCAGTTTGAGAACTTTACCTTCAAAACAGGTGAAACCATGATTCAATAATACTTTAGGTATGCTGAGATTATGGATACTCTAGTGGATGTTGGAATAAAGCTAGAAAATAGGGATATTATGAGGAAGTTCATGTAAAATCCATCTGGCAACTCCAGTAATCAGCAGAGTTCTACCCTGCATGTGGTTGAAAGGGATTATAGATAAACACAACATCATCTTATCTCCTACCCTAACAACTCAACAAAAGGCCCTTTTATCACCTTCCTAAAGACACCAAGGGAGAGCTACATCCAAGGAAGCCTATTCTAAGAGACAAGCTCATAACAAGCCTTTATGTCTTATGATGAAAGTACAAGCAACTTCATCTTCACCCTTTAAGATTTGGGTTGTATCTATCCGGATGACATGGAATATATAGAGATAGTCCAACTTATGGCTCTTCTCACTCATAGAGCCAAGAAATTCTAAAATAGGACAGGGAGGAAGCTTCCTAACAATGCGTCTAGTGGAAAGTTTGGGTTGGACAAGAGCAAAGTGAAGTGTCATAACTGTAACCAGATGGGAAACTTTTCTAGGGAATGAAAGGCACCCAAGACTAATGGTGGCCAAGCATAACCTAAAAAAACATTTTAACTCTTAAGCATGAACGTACAAATTACAGGACTCAAATTAAGGATCTCATCACTAAGTTAATTGAGTGCCAGGCTGAGTTTGTGATCAGCAAAGCCAAGGCAGAGAAAATAGTTTTGAAGAAGAGACCTTAAAGAACATAATATCCTCATCCTTGAATGCCAAAGTGTGCTATCAGTACAAACAGGAACTGGGATCTAGTGAGATAGCTCCTCCACAAACTCTATTGTCTGTAAGATCTTTAAGGTGTGGAACTGGTCAAGATGAGCTTCCATCCATAGACCCAGTGAAGAAGAGGATGAAAAGGAGATAAGTATAGATCTAAGATAAGTGAAGAAGATCATCCTAACAAGGGTCACTATTCACCCGAGGAGAGGAAAAAACCAGGGATGACAAAGTCTAAGAGAAAGAACTTGATTCGAGCAGCTAAAAGTAGATCAAAGAAAGCTCAAGATATCAAGGCCACCTTCAACTCCAAGTAGAAACAAGTCTTTATCTCTGCAGGGTTTGAAGTGGTGAAGACTGTGTGTAAGGCCCCGATCCCGGGCACCTCATAGTTGGTCAAATCATCGCACATAAAACATATATTTATACATTAACATTTTAAAAGAGTTGCAGTGGAATAATTTTTCATTTAATTTAAATGCTTTTGCAAGTTAATACAACATTCATTAGAAACATCGTTTGTTCGTATTACAATGCAAAAACATTATACAAAAGAATGCCATCCAAAAAGAGCAGAGTAGCCGCCCCGTGCCATCCTCAGCAACATTACCTGCCAACTAGAAACACATAAAAAGTTAGCGTTGCTGAGTGAGTTCTAGTTTTAAAGTAAAACATACTTTACTTTCGATTAATACCGTATTTTACATTCTTACGCGATCAAGCATCATACCACATAGATAGTATCATTATTATCTTCATCATTCGTTCGTTAGCTTTTGTTCATTCAACGTACATCATTACCATTCACTTTCGTTACTTTCATTCACATTCATTCATAAATTCTTACTTTCATTCGTACGTTCATTACTTTCGATAACATGTACAATACCCCGAACATTATGCACGAAGCTGGTTACTGGGCCTGAGGTCTTTCATAGACCTCGAACATTGTGCATGAAGCTGACTCTAGTACATAGAGCAAGTACATTACCCAATTATCTCTTCTATTTCATTACGGATCAATGCCATATGCTATACCCCGAACATTGTGCACGAAGCTGGTTACTGGGCCTGAGGTCTTTTATAGACCTCAAACATTGTGCATGAAGCTGACTCCAGTACCTAGGGCAAGCGGCAAGGATCCCATACATATGGTCAATCACAAGGATTGGACCCCAGTGTGCATCCTTCTGGGTAGCTAACCCGCACACAGTCGAGCTAACACCCTTCATTGGGTGTGAACCTTCATACATTTGCTTGCAATCCTTTCTTACTCTCATTCATTCGTTTATTAATGCATGCATTCTTTCATTACGTTCCTCTTTTCATTATCTTCCACTTTACGTTACTTAATACTTTTTATTCATTCATAAATAATCGATGTAAAGCGACGGGAAAATAATCATACATAAACAGGAACATAAACATAAACATACCAGGCACCATCATACATACATAACATACATCATACTTATCGACATGCACAAGCATCAATCATACATCATCATACATGCCCAACATATCATCCATGACCTCGAAAGCCAATTTACATAAACCCCCGGGAACCTCCCAAGTCAAAGCCTACCTCTACCCATTCCCCCAAAAAATCAGAAAATAAACTATGTTCTTTCGGGCGCATGAGCCCTATTTGGGCGTATGGACACTCTTCAGTCGCATGGCCTCCCAGGCGACTGAACACTTAGGCGAATGAACACTTAGGCGAATGAACATCAGGCGATTAGACCCTATGCGGATGGACACTAATGCGGACGAATCTCGGTCTCATAACTCCCACGCGAATGACTCTTAGTCGCACGACTCACATGCGTGTGGACCTCAGTCGCACGACTCACATGCGTCTGGACCTCAGTCGCACGATTCACATGCATATGGACCTCAGTCGCACGACTCGTATGCGTAGGGACCCCAGTCGCATTCCTTTCGGTCGCATGACCTCCAGTCGCATAGCCCTAGCTGTGTGAAGAATGCAGTTCATCCCGAACCCAATCTGCCATTTTCGGCCTCCAAGCCCTCCTAAACCTGTTCTAAGCTCGATTCAACCATCCTAAACCTTAGAAACACATACGACAACACCATTCAAGCACACACAAGCTCGGAATCAAAACCCATTCGAATTACACACAAACACCCACACACGGGTTCAACACACACTTCAAAAATGGGTTTTTGCTATGTGTTCCAGCCCCAAATCAGTTGAAAACAATGTAAAAGAGGGGTCCTAGAACTCACATAAAAAACACCGTCGAGTAGAGCTTCAATCTAACCCACTTGACTTCGACTCTTGCACCTTGATTCGCAAGAAAACCTGGAGTTTTTGGCTCTTTTCTCCTCTCTTATCTCTTTGGCTGATTTTCACAAGTGTGGGGGAGGGTGTGGGCTGCCCTCCCCTTTTAACCCCTACTCTTCCAAACTTTCTCCTATTTTGGCAAGTTTGGTCCCTCGACTTTGGGCTTTATTTCTTTTCTTTCTTCTTCTTTCTTCTTCTTCTTTCTTTGGCTTTAAAAGAAAATAACCGGGTGTTACAAGTCCACCCCCCTTATATAGGTTTCGTCCCCGAAACCTGTTATTCCTCGAACAAGCGTGGGTAATGCTGTCTCA
>BJCO01748139.1:0-24353 GCA_018326465.1 Flaveria floridana | reverse complement strand
AACTGATAAAGCTAATATCTTCTACAAAAGTTATTTAGCAAAGTAAACCTAGAATTCACTCAGCGAAGCTGACTTTTGTATGCATATCAGTTGACAGGTGCGAGTTAGAGCTATGGAAGCATGAGACTGAAGATTCTTGGCACTAGAAGACTGACATTCCTGATAAAGAAAAGCTTAAGAGGACTTTTAATTAGTTTTTGAAGATTAAAGAAAATGTTTATATTTCATTTGTAATGAATTGAAATTATAGTATTTTCCGCTGCAATATATATTTATACACATATGAGTAAATGATTGTTTTAAATCCATGTTTTGATATGAGTGACCAACTGTGAGGTCTCCCTAGAAAGGAGGGGCCTTACAATTAGATTCGAGCTGGCGACCCGTGGTGTTGGAGATGGTGGTTGCAAAATGGTGGTGGTGGGGATGGTGGTGGCGTTTCGAATTCTGATGGGGTTGTCATCGGAGTTGTCACCTGAGTTTTCGCCATAGTTTTTGTGGTTGTTCTTTGAAGTTGAATATGAGGAAGAAGAATAATAATTTTGAGGTGGGGTGGAGTGTGGTGCGGGTGAAGGTGGTGGTTAAGGGTTAGGGTGTGAGTTTTATAAATTTCTATATTTTCACAAAGGGTATTACTCATTTTTAAAAGCTAACTGAAAAAAATAACGACCATCCACGTCGGGGACTTTTTGTGTTACTTTTTGATAAACTTTTGGACCAACCTTGTAATTTTTCAACGCTGGAAAGCGAAAGTGAAAACAGAACTAAACACGGGAACCTTTCATGTAGGCCTAGACATGGGCAAGACATGGTAGGCCTAGATTGCATCGATTCTATAATTTTCTTACTAAAGAACTAACACTCAGGATATTTAATTTGCTTTGGCTTAAAAGCGACGGACCTAGGAATTTTTTTACTTATCAAATTTTTGAGATGGGTTGACTATCGATATATATATTTAAACCTCTTTTCAGTCCGGTTCAGGTCGGATCACTTCGAGCTACACGATAAAAAAATAAATTAAAATAATTTTAAATATATAACAAAAGTATGTCAAATGTCATTGTAAAAGCATAAAAAAAATCCTACCGTCACTTGCTATTGGCTTTCATATGTTGAAACCTAAACCTAGCAATAACAACATCTAAATCATATAAAAAACAATCCTAAGCAAATTAACTGTCTAAAGTAGGCTTAAATTGTTCAAACTAATTATTTCATATATGTTACTTAGATTATACTCCCATGTCAAAATTAAAACTTATTAATAGTTCAATTGTCCTCTTATCTAACAGATTTTATGATATTTTTTTTTCAGTGAGGGTGTTTTTTCTAATAAAGAAACACTCCTTATGATTAAAAATTTCGTAAATATAAATAACATAATAACTATAGAAAAAAGTTCAAATACAAAGTGTATATTTACTACAAAGTGTAAGAAGACACAATGAGTTAAAAAAGACACAATGAGTTAAAAAAGACACAATGAGTCAAAAAAATTACACAAAAAAATTATATCTCACAATTAAAATCGAATTTTAAAAAAGTAATTCGGAGCTTTTGTTCCCCTAGTCGTCCTCAATAAGAAAAAAATAAATGAAAAAATAAAAAAAATAAAAAAATTAATATTTTTTTGTTGTGTCATTTATGAAAGACACAATAAATTCATTGTGTCATTATGAAAGACACAATGACGTTATTGTGTCAATATAAAAGACACAATGACGTCATTGTGTCATATAATGACACAATGAAAATTTTTTTTATTTATTTTTATTTTTTTTCTGAAAGAGGACAACGAGATGAACAAATGCTCCGAAGTGTTTTTTTAACATTCGATTTAGATTGTGAGATATAAATTTTTTTGTGACTTTTTAAGCTTATTGTGTCTTCTCACACTTTGTAGTAAAAATACACTTTGTAAAATAACCTCACCCATAACTAAAAACTAACAATAGTTGTAAAAGGATGAAAGAATTAACCCTAAATCTACTCGTGATCTTTTATTAATATAATAAACAGTAAACACAACCTAAAATATAATTTAATAAAATATATGTGATCTTAATATTGTCTAGGAAATTATACTCCAATTGCAATGGAGTGAAATAAAGTAATATTTAAATGATCTTTCAATAAAATACAAAAAATTAAAACAAAAAAACTAACAACAGTCTCATCATTGTCTTCTTCAATATAATTCATTTAGGACTAAAAGTCCAAAACGATCAGTTTTCATCGGATGTAATTCGGTGGTGTTTATGTTTTGTTTTTATTTTGATTATTTTTTTTAAAAATCTGGTAATATGAGTCACTAGCATTATGTTAACATTTTATTTTTAATTTTTTTTAGATAAATGAATTGGATATATTTAAAACAAGGTTTATAAGTTAAATGGTGTTTGTAGTGTGGACCCATCATTTAAAAGACCGGAAGACTTTCTAGTTAAACTTTATGGTTCTGACATGTATTATCTTGCTAACAAAGTTTAACATATTAAATACAATAAAAAGTGTTAAGGATTTTTTTATAAATCCTTATTTTGAACATACAAATATTTGAACCAACCCTATTGAATCAACCGATAGTGTTGATTGTTTACACAAAATATGTTGATACATAAAGCAGTAATCAACCGATAGTGTTGATTATATATATAAATTAAAAAGCATTATAAAGACTTCCGTTGAATTTAAAACTATGATTGACTTCAAATAAGTAAATTGAGAACCTTTCATTATACTAGCTAATCCGGCTCACACACCCAGAGTCTCCTGTATTCGGGGTGTGATAATTCTTTATAGGTTAAACTTGATTTTGAACATCTTGCCTCCATAAACAAGTGGTCAAGTTGAGGTCATTAATAGTCTAATAGAGGCTTTAAATGAATCTTGTAATTAACATTTGTGCAAAATTGAAAAAAATGGTGGATAAGTTAGATGATGTCCTTTGGGTTTTTCAAACCGTTTATAAAGCTCCAATTGCTATCATAATGTTTAAATTAATTGATTTATAAATAGTCGTGTATTAAAATTGAACATAAAGTCTATTGGGCCTTTAAAGTCGTTAATATTGATATGAAAGATGCAACACATGAAAACATGTTTTCGAGTTTAGGAATTAAGAAATCAATCATATAAGAATTCTACAATTCAGAAGGAATGAACAAAGAAATAGCACAACCACATGAACATCAAACACTTCCTAAGTGTTTATAATTCAAGAGTTCATGTATTTTCTAGTAAACTTAAATCAATATGGATGAATCTTTACATTGTAAAATAAGTTTTTGATTATGGTACCATCGAGATTAAACATGGTAGAATTTTCAAAGTCAGTGGTCATAAGTAAAACACTACATCAAAGGTCAGACATAAAAGAGAGAAGTGGGAGTACATGGTGGAACTTCAAATGCGGGGTTGTCAAGCTAAAGGCTCACTAAAAGAGAGCATAGTACTTTTAAAAGGCAACCCAAGGTTTAATAAGTTTTCTTTTATGTCATTCTGGTTTGGAAAGTTTTATCTTTTTAGTAGGTTTGTTTAATTCATTACTAGAGAAATTTGACTGTTTAAACGTAGATTTTATAGGGGTCAGTTGGAACGCGTCAGCTTGTAAGTCCCTTGCTCATGCTTTTAATTGTGCCTAAAAAATCGATGATATAGGGTGAGAACAAGTTTTTGAGCATATATGTGAAAATATAAATATTATTAAGCTTACCTAGACACTAAAAATTGGATATGATCAATTGAGGCATATTAAAAGAAAAGGAGCAAAAGAATTAATTTAGGTTATAAAACCCCATTTGACTAGTCAACCTTCAAACCTAACCTTTACAAATCCTAAATCTTTCCTTCCACGCCAGCGATGCACAAGACACCCCCCACCAGCCTTTAAAAGTTTAAATTTATCCCATCATTTCTATTTTCATTTCATCAATCACCGATACGATCTCCATGTATCATTTATCTAATACGTGTTTGTAAGGATTACACTTAGAGACTGATGCAACCAAAGAGATCTCAGCATGTATGCATGAAGTATAAGGAAGTTAATTCGGAAGATTTTACACAACTTAGTGAATTATACCAAGTATAAAATCTTCCAAAGCCAAAAGATCATATCTTCCGAAGCCAAATATAAGTCTTCCGAAACTTCAAAGACAAAATCTTCCGAAACTAAACACTGATTTCTTCCGAAGACAGAGAATACATGCTTTCTCTGAACCGCATTTTGACAAAAGCTGAACCACTTTTCACTATCATCTTTGAAAACTCACCAACTTAGATGAGTTAGTAAAAAGTCCTTACTTTTGTCAAACTGTAGATTAAGGTCTCTTGTCTGTAACTTTCTACTTTTGTACTTTTATCCTTTTTGTAATATTTTAGGATGTGAGCTATGGCATGTCATAATCACAAGTCAAAATGCAATCTGAATTTTGACTCTACATTGATCTTGTTGTCTAGATTGATGTTTCCAGCTAGCTTTTAAAGTATGGCCGGCTGTAGGATGTAGTATAAAGTGTCTCAAGTACTTGTTGATATTTGCATGCTTTGTAAAACTTGTATAAGAACTTGAAAGCAGTGTACATCATTCTTGAAAACCAATATTATCTTGTTCTTGTTCTATCTCATTACTTGTGTTCTTAGTATCATCATAAATCCGCTTCCCTATTTGATAGTTAAGTGTTTTAAGTCTTTTCTCATTTTAAAATATTGCATTGACCCCCTTCAACGGTCTTACAATTGGTATCTTTTTTGGCTCTTGATTGTAAAATCTCACCATCTTAAATCCCTTCAGTTTCAAAAAACACTTAACAACTCAAATGGCAGCTCTTACCAAGGCTGATATGGAAACCAGTACAATGACAAAATCTCCACTGATCACTCCTGATGACTTTAATACTTGGTGCCAAAGAATGAAAGGCTTTATCAAGTCTCAAGACAGAAGGATGTGGGGATATGTTGTCTCAGGATCTTATTTTCCAAGCACTACTTCAGGTGCTGGTGGTGGTGGTATGATTCTAAAGGAAGTGACTGATTACTCAAAAGAAGACTGGAAGAAAATTGATGTAGATCTGAAGGCCATGACCGCTCTTCAAACTGCTATTCCTAACTCTATCCACAGAGGCTTCGAGAAGTGCAAGACTGTAAAGTAACTCTGTGATGCACTAGAGCTTATGTATGAGCAATGTTTTCAGAACCGGATCGGACGTCGAACCGGACACCTTACTGGTTTGGTGGTCGGACCGATTTAAGAACCGGATGATGTCATAATTATATATCATATATTATATATATATAGTTATATATATAATTAAATATAAGTAATTTATATATGATTTATATATGCATTTTATAGTTATGTATAAAAATTAACTATATTTGTATATCTAACACACTAATTTATGGTTCAACACCCTGTTTTTACCTATTAAAATAAAAAATATACAAAATCCGGTTCTAATCAGTCCGGTTTCCAGGTCCGACTACCGGTTTGGGACAAATCGGCCGGTTTGACCAGACAAAAATGATCCATAGTGGACTGGACCGTCCACCTAGCCGATCCCCGGTCGGACCGATTGGACCGGCCGGTCCGATCCGGTCCTAATAACATTGTGTATGAGGGGTCAAATGAAGCAAAAGAAAACAAGAAAGACCTCTTGAATCAGTAGTTTGAGATTTTCACCTACAAGATAGGTGAAACCATGACTCAATAATACTTCAGGTATGTTAAGATTATAGATACTCTAATGAATATTGAAGTAATTCTTGAGAATAAGGACATTATGAGAAAGTTCATGTCATCTCTTCCAAGACAATGGACTTACTATTGTGTGGTCATTAATAGAACTGAAAATCTCAATACCCTTACTCTCACATAGTTGTATGGTATCCTTAATGGATACCAGATGGAAATGAACATGCAAAATCTAGCTCGTAACTCTTCCAACAATCAATAGAGTTCTGCCCTTCATATGGTTGAAAGGGATTGTAGAGAACCACCACATCATCTCATATGCTACCCTAAAAATTCACAAAGGGTCTTACAACGACCCTGTTCCCGGGCACCTCACAGTTGGACAACTATCACGTCATTAAATATATAATACATATTTCATAAATTAAGTAGCGGAAATAAGATATCAAAAACCATTCATTTCATTTATCATTACTGTTGTTAAGCAATACACCGTTGTTCATTGGTTACAGAAGATTGTCTGATTGCATTAAAAACACTAGTTTAATAAAATATGAATGGATGTCAGCATTGTCCTGCCGAGTAGCCTCCCCGCGTGCCATCCTCAGCAACATTACTTGCCAATTGAAAATGCATAAAAGCGAGCGTTGCTGAGTGAGTTCTAGTTTTTAAAGTGTTAAAATACTTTATACGGCTCATGTATGAAAATACTCTTTTCATAAAAATACTTTCTTTACTTTCGTACGTGATCATTCATCGTACATACAACAAGGCATAACCTTATTCCTCATTCATTATCTCACATATTCGTTCATTTCATAATTTATCATTACCTTTCATAATCGTTCGTTTCGTACTTTATCATTTCGTTCGTTTCATTCTTTATCATTTTGCTTATTTCGTACTGATTCTAGATCCTGTCAAGCTTTTCCCCCCATCGTGGTCCGAAGCCATCATTCCAGGCACAAAGCCTTATTACTATCTAGCACAAAGCCCGTGGCCTGAAGCCACCATTTCGGGCACAAAGCCTTATTACTATTTGGCACAAAGCCCGTGGTCCGAAGCCACCATTCCAGACATAAAGCCTCATCAATTTTGGGGTCGAGTGACAAGGATCCTATTTCGTACTATGGATCAGTCACCAAGACTGATCCCTTGTGTGTGAACCCTCATGGGTTAGCCAAAATCGCATGCTATAATACACACAGTTGAGCTGACAACTCTCATGAGTTGAGTTCCTCCTTTCATTCTGCGTGCAAGCCTTTTCTTCCTTTCGTTCTTTTTGTTTTACTTTTATTATCATTAATCTTATCTCTTTCTTTAATGACAATACCTTACGTTTATGATTATAAACACACTACGTAAAGTTATACATCAATATACATAAGGAACATAAGAACAAAACATAACTATGCATAAAATAGGCATATATAAGCCTTAGGTCAAACTAGGGTCAAAACCCTAAAAATCTGATTTCTCAAAAATTCAGAAAAATGTTCTAAGTGTTGGGCGATTTAACACTATGCAGGCGCATGAGGCCTGTTCAGGCGTTTCATCACTATTTGGACGCATGACCCTATACTTAACCGTTTCTCACTTTTTGGCGCATGAACTGTTTAGGCGCATGAGCCTACACATAGGCGCCTGAGTAAAATTTCGGCGCATGAACACTATTAGGGCACATCACCCCTATATTTAGGCGTTTAAGCAAAAACTTAGGTGCATGAACTACTGTTCAGGTGCATCAGCACGTACTTAGTATTTATAAGGCATTTCCTTTGCGCATGGGCTGCTATTTAGGCGTATAAGGGCACTGTTTAGGCGCATCAACCTTACTTAGACTTTTTAAGTTTATTTTTCAGGCGCATGTGCCCTGATTGGGTGCATGACCACCTACTTACATGTTTCTAACATATTTTTCAGACCCAAGCATTAGTTTAACCTGTTCTAAACTTATACAATCCTCCCAAACATCAAACCAAGCATTTTGAACCATAAAACATTAAACACATACACATGTACATACAGTGACATTTATAATATTTATTAAAAAGATTTTACATGCATTTTCATCCTCGAAAACTTTTAAAACATATGAAAACCAGGGTCTAGAAACTCACCTAGGCTGCTTCCAAGCTCACTCCTTCAAACTCGAACCTTTCAAAGATTTCTAACACCTACACATGTCAAAAACACATACCTGAACACAAGTACACACATAAGAATATGTAGAAATCGGTTTCATGGTAAAAAATCCATAAAAACCAAACCAAATCTGCTAAATTTGCTTACCTTGGCTGAATTCAGTTACTTTCTTTCTCTAATGCCGAAGAACTTTCTTCTTTCTTTCTCTAAAACTGCCGAGCAGTTGGTGTGATCAGAGAAGTGGGCGGCCATGCCCACTTTAAACAAAATAATAATATTATTTTGTTTTTTTACACTTTTACTCCCTCCACTTATGTTTCTTTCCTTTTGTTCTAATTACTTTTGTTTTCTTTTCTCATTCCTTTTCTTTTTGCTTTTCTTTCTTTTATTTTCTTTTAACTAAAAAAATTTCTAGGTGTTACAAGTCCACCCCCTTAAAGAGGTTTCAAAACCAGGTGGTTGACACACATAGACTTCTCTGTCGATGTCCCCATACAGAAATGCACATTTGACATCAAGTTGATGCACTGTGAAGTTCTTGGATGCAGCAAAAGGAAGAAAGATTCTTACAGCCTCAAGTCTTGCAACAGGTGCAAATACATCAGTGTAATCTGTTCCTTCCTCTTGCGCATATCCTTGAACTACAAATCTAGCTTTGTTCTTGATAATCAAACCTCTATCATCTCTTTTGTTCCTGAACACCCACTTTGTGCCAATGGGAATTTGACTAGGTGGTAGTGGACACAGATTCCACACCTTTTGTCTTTTGAATTGAAGTAATTCCTCTTGTATTGATTCAACCCAATTGTTGTCCTTTAGAGCTTCTTCTACCTTTTTAGGTTCTATTTGAGAGAGAAAGCATGAGTAAAGAGACATTCTCATTGGTTCCAGCTGATATCTCTCTTTCATTCAATGAAGATTGATTGAATGAATGAGTAACATCATCAAAAATGTTTTGTTGTAAGATAGTATCATTAGTTGCCTGTTCCTCTAGATAGCTATCTTTATCAGCTTGGTGTTGAGAAATGTAGTTGTCATCTAAAGTGACTTGATGCTCATTCAGCTGATAACTGGTTGAAGCTCCATTGTTTTCTGAGAGATTCAGACTTTCAGGGCTTGCAGTGGTGGGAGCTTGTTCTTCATTTCTTCTTGGAGAATTTGGAATAAGTCTGGGCAACTCAAATATTTAATCATCATCTAAGTCACTTTGAGTTCATGTTCTAGCTGAAACATTCTCACAAGATTGTTTAAAATAGTTGGGAAACAATTCTAAGTTAAAAATATGGTCAGGACCATTTCCCTTAACACAAGGAGTGTGCTCATTTACAACTATATTTGATGACTCCTCAAGTTGTTGATTCTTAATGTTGTATACTCTATAAGCTTTGTAGCTTGAAGAGTATCCAACAAAGATAGCATTATTTGACTTTTCAGTAAATTTTTCCAAATTGTCCTTTGTGTTAAGTATGGTGCATATGCTACCAAAGGACCTTAGAAAGCCAATGAATGATAGCCTCTTGTTCCATAACTCATAAGGGGTCTTTCCATGGGGCTTAACAATAAGAACCCTGTTCTGCACATAGCATACAGTGCTGACGGCCTCTGTCCAAAAAGTGAGAGGCAGCTTTAAGTCAGTCAACATGGTTCTTATAGCCTCAATAAGTGTCCTATTCCTCCTCACAGCAACACCATTCTATTGAGGAGTTCTAGGAGCACTATATTGTCTAGTAATCTCTTTTGAGTTACAAAATGAGTCAAGAACTTGATTCTTAAACTCAGTCCCTTGGTCACTTCTGATTATGTTTACCTTGTGATCAATTTGATTTTCTGTCTTAAGAATAAAAGATTTTAGGTTTTAGCAGTTTCATCCTTAGTTCTTAAGAAGAATACCCATGTGAATCTAGTAAAATCATCAACTAACACAAGGCAATATGATTTCCTTCCAATGTTCATTATACTTGTAGGACCAAATAGATCCATGTGCAATAAGTGTAATGGAGTAGTGATAGAGCTAACTTCTTTGGATTTGTGGGATGCCCTGTGTTGCTTCCCGTTTAGACAAGCAACATAGTTGTCTTTACACAAAAACTCCTTTTTAGGCATACCATGTACCAAGTTATTCTTAGCCAATTTATTCATTGTTTTAAAATTAACATGACACATTGTTTTGTGCCAAAGAGTTGACTCATCACTATTTGCTTTGGAAAGAAAGCATGATACTTCACCCAGTGGGGAATCATTGTTCATATCCAGCTTGTACATATCCCCTTTCCTGGGAGATCTAAGAAGCACCAATTCCTTAGGAATTGTCATCCCGGGTTTGACAAAAGCAACTTGGCTTTGGAAGCTTGCTTTCCTTTCTTCAACATTTGGGCCTTGTTATGTGGTCCAAATGTGAGACTTTCCTTGGCTGTTCCTTTCTTTATCTTGTTTGCATAATGTGTGCTTGCAGGATTATAGAAAAAATCTTTGGCCATGTGGTTGTGCAGACCACACATTATGCATTTAGTGTTTGCTTTGGTGGGACATGTAGGCTGTTGCTTCTTAGTCTTCTTGTCTTCTTCAAAAACTTTTCCTTATTGGTTCAGATCCTTCAGTTGAATAGGAGCACTGGTACTATACTCCTATACTGAATCTGAGCTTCCAACCACTTGAAATCCGGCTGAGATGAAAACACCCTATTGCCTTAGGTCATTTTTCATTTTGGACTCAACCACCTTCTTGGCAGTTCTTTTAGCTGCTTGAATCTTGTTCTTTCTTTGTTTGGTGATAAGAGATTTGTTCCTAGCTGAGGGGATGAGGTTTTCTACCTTGTCCTTCTCTATGGTGGTGGTGGTAACCATTTTTGCATCACTCATCCTCTTAAGAGATGGTGGGTCAACAGTTGGAACCTCTTGCTCATCAATACCACATCTTGGCTGTCTAATAAACACATAGGAATGTGGTGGAGCAGTTTCATTGGTTCACAACGCACTCCTGTTTTGATAACATTCCTTTGAGTGAGAAGTTTATGCAAGAATATTGTTGAAGTTATGCTCTTGGATAGCATACTTCTTTGCTTCAGCCTCAGCTATTACTAGCTGGGCTTGAGCCTCAGTCAACTTTGAAACTAAGTCTTTTATTTGAGCCCTTTAGTTTCAGTGCTCATGTTTTGAAGTAGATACAATGTTTACTAACTCTTTAATTTTTAGTTTATAGTTAGATTCTGCTCTTTTAAAATCAGCTTTTAGTATGTTCAAAGACCCAATATCAGATTTTAGTTTCAAGTTGTAGTCTTGGTACAACTTAACCTTAGCCACAGTCAGGAGTACAGAGATGCTCATATACCTTGGTATCATCTGTGCCGGCCATGAGAGCTTGAGCAGGAGTGATATCTTGCACCATAAATCTCCAATCAACTTCTTAAGCAACGGCTGCAGTTTGCTCTGTTGGCTTGGTTTCAGCTTATGTGGTGGCATGATATTAAGAAGCTTGGGCTGCTCCAGGAATAGATTTTAGAGCCTTGCATTCCATTGCAAAATGACCAAGTTTATTACAGTTGTAACACTTAGCCTTTGACTTGTCAAACCCGAATTTGCTACTTGCTGAGTTATGAGGGAATTGTCTTCCAGTTCTCTTGTAGAACTTCTTTGCTCTATAGGTAAGGAGAGCCATTTGTTGAACAATGTCCATGTATTCATCATCTAGGCTAAAACACTCCAGATCATCAAAATAGAACTGCAGATCACTCAAGTGTTTCTTTCCTGAGACAAAAGCATAATTTTTCTGAAAAGGACCTTGTTAAGCTTGTTGGCACTTGGGTGTCTCATGGAAAGTGATGTATGGCCCAGATGAACATGATGGATGTTGGTTGTAAGTTAGGTACATCTGGGACTGGGGAGTTCTTGCACCTTCAGCAACATGTAGAGCATTGCTAACAGGGATGGTTGAGCTTCCATTCATCTGCCACTTGTTCAGATTTTCCATCTCCACACGGTATCTATCTAGGATTCCATATAGTTTAGTCATAGTGAGTGTTCCAAGATTTTCAGATCTCCTGATAGAAACATAATAGAAAGTCCATTCACGAGGAAGAGAACTCATGAATTTCCTTACAATGTCTCTCTTTTCAAGAGTTACACCCATGGACTGCAGAAATGATATCAGATCCCTGTATCTGAAGTATTGTTGGCTCAAGTTTTCACCATCAATGTAGGTGAAATTCTCAAACTGTTGCTTCAGAGCATCCTTCTTGGATTCTTTGGATTTTGAGGAACAAGAGTACATTAACTTTAAAGCATTAAATAGTTCTTTGGCTGTAGTACAATGCTCAAAACCTACCATGATCGAGTTTGGTATGGCAGTGAGCAAGATAGTCATAGCTTTGCTGTCAATGTCCATCTTCTTGTAGTCTTCATCAGAGTAATCTTCGACTTCCTTTTCAATCATGGCACCATCTCCAGTTGATGAAGCCACTTTTGGTATGTATGGTCCATGAGTAATGGACTTCCACATACGGGAGTCTTGATACTTGATGAATCCTTCAATGTGTTAACACCAGCACCTAAAATATCAGAGGTGATAATGGGAGCTTTGGTCATGGTTCCCATTTCTGTTTAAGGGCCATTTTGGTTGAGTGGGTAAGTTTTAAGAAACAAGGGTGATTTGGGATGGTTAGATCTCACAATCAAGAGCCTGGATGCTCTTATACCAATTGCAGGATCAATATTGCTCTCTCAACACTTAGTATTTCTTACAAACTGTTAAATATCACTCGTTGATGAATGCAGAATCAAGAACTCATTTGATAATAATATAATAAGTAAAGAACACAAGAAATGGTTTTCAAGATACTTGTTTATATTATTACTCAACTAGGTATTAAAAGACTCATGCATAAGCATGGATACTAAGTTACAATGAGCGACTATATATACTACTATCTACAGCTTGTTATACGTAGATAACATGCTGGGACTTACTTTTAAACAAATACTATATTGCTAGAGGTAGGGTATCTTAGATAAAGTATTATCTAAGATAAGGTAGTCATGACAGGTCCATGACTTACCTTTTGGTCACCAACTAAAGGTGGCACCTGTACTAGCTAAGGAATGGTGAACAGTAGACAAAAGTAAGGTCAACCACATGAACGAGGAAGGCATCTTGCAGAGAATTAGAGTAGGCAGCAAGTGTCAGTCGGACCATGCTTTGTCCACTGGTTCATACTGTGATTCTTCCGAAGGTAAAATGGCTTCGCAAGAATAAGTTCTTCTGAACCATTTTATACTTCGGAAGACATAACTTCTTTTGAGGCTTTGTCTTCGAAATACTTTGTCTTCATTCTTCTAAGTGTCTACTTCGGAAGGAGATCTTCTAAGTTTTGGAAGATTGAGTTCATCCTTCGGAAGCTCTTTGGAAGATCACCATAGAAGCTTCGGAAGTTGCAGCAATGCCTTCAGAAGACTTCTCTTAGTTGTACAGATTTCTTCTAAGTGTTGTTTTGGTTACATCAGCCTCTATAGATCCAAAACAAACCGAAAGACATAACAAGGAACTCGTAGTGTCCATAACGCGTGCGAAAAGATGTCTTAGGAAGCTGATCAAACAAGTCATCAATTCTCAATAACGGATACTGATTTTTCACCGTCAACTTGTTTAACTCCCGGTAGTCTATACACATCCTCATACTACCGTCTTTCTTCTTCACGAATAAGACCGGAGCACCCCATGGAGATATACTCGGTCGAATGAACCCTTTATCCATTAACACCTGCGTTGAGCCATTAGTTCCTTCATCTCGGTAGGAGCTGATCGATACGATGCTCTGGCAACGTGTTGAGCATCGAGTATCAAATCAATCTGAAACTCAACCTCGCGATCTGGTGGCACGCCTGACAAGTCTTCTGGGAACAAGTCCGGAAAGTCATGCACAACCGGCACATCAGACAATTATGGTACTGACGCATCCACATCTTTTACGTAGGCCAGGTAGGCAATGCATCCATGTCTCATGTACTTCCCTGCCACTGCCATCGAAATTACCTTCGGAACCATAATGACGCGATCGCCTTAAACTGTCACCGAACTTCCATTGGGCGCAATTAATCAAATCATCTTCTTGCGACACACGATGTTTGCCTCATAGGTTGCTAACCAATCCATCCCTACTACTATATCAAATCGGCCTTGGGCATCACATGTAATTTAGCAGAAAACCTATGACCTTCTAGTTCTATGTCGCAATTTTCTATCACATCAGAGATTCTAGTGGACTTACCAATAATAGTTTCTACGTCGGATGACTCATCAATACTTCTACTACTAACAGACAACTTAGCACAGAAAGTAGTAGAAATAAAACTCCTACTAGCACCAGAATCAAATAACACAGAGGGACAAATTTGATTTACTTGAAACATACTTGACACGACATCGGGATCCACTCTAGCCTCCTCCCGCGTCATCGTGAAGGCTCTAGCACTCGCCCTCTGTCCTCCTTCCTCTGGCTTCTTCTTCATTCCAGAACTTTCAGCCTGTGGCTTCTTGTAGTCCCTGCTCACATGGCCCTCCTCGCCACAGTTATAACACCTTATAACTCCACACATCTTTGCCAAATGATCGGGCTTCCCACACTTGAAGCACACACTCAATCCCCATTTACACTCACCGGAGTGCTCTCTCCCACATTTACTACACTTCTTTATCCCCGAACAAGATGACACCACCCTACGGTCATCCACTTTCCTCCTTTTATTGTCTGGAGTGAAACCACCACGTCCAAACATTTTCCTACTCCAGTTCCTGTCACCACCCCCTATCCTCTTCTCCTCAACTACCACCACCTCTCTCTCATCATATAACCTCCCAGCCAGATCCACTGCCGACCTGAAAGTGCTTGGTCGGGCAGCAATCAAGTGCCTGCGAACATCAGCTGGAAATCCTTGGATATACTTCTTGATCTTATTTGACACTGGTGTCACCTGATCCGGTACTAATCTCGCCATCTCGTTAAACTTGGTGGTATACTATTGGTGTGTCATTATTCTCGCCTCAAGCTGCGAGAACTCCCTCTTAATCTTGTCTTATTCTCTATGAGGACAGAACTCCTCAATCACCAACTTCTTTAGTTCTAGCCACCTCATCTATCCAATACCCCTGCTTCCCTTGGCTTGGACAATATTGTCCCACCATCACAGAGTCGAGTCAATATATGAGTGAGTGGCAAACTTCACCTTTTCATCCTCCATGCACTCACTAATCTCTAATACTTCTTCCATCTCCCTCACCCAACGGTGAGCAACAGCAGCTTTACCATTTCCATCAAACGTTGGGGGCTTGCATCTTTGAAATGCCCTATAGCTAGAACCACGTGCACTTTCCTGAACTGCTTCTTTCTCCTCCTCTTCACTATAGACAACCGTCTTAGCGTCCGATTGTTCCCTTTCTCCTCTCCCAGTGGGCTTCCTCTTTTCCTTCCTATCTTTCTTTTCATCCTCCCTCATAACTTTAATCATTTCAGTCACTACAGACGGTAGAATCGTTTTGCATGACTTGATGGACTTCCTCTACCACTGTCTCTTTCATCGAGGCCCTTAAGTTTGCACTCTCATCACTACCTTCCTGATGATGCATCTCGGGCTCTTCACGGGTTCTGTCAGTAGTTTTAGCCCTATTCCTGGTAACTCGTGGTTCGGTACCACGCCCACCACGTGCTCCACCCCGAGAGGCCTTAGAAGATCTACCTCCAACCATCCTCTAGACACTATAAGATTCAAACACTAATACAGTCATTCAAGGTAATAGCTTACTTTATGTTGAGTATAGTAAGTCCCTAATTACAGTGGTCAGTTATGATTAGTCACTTACTTTACTCTTCACACCCCAAGCATTTTCTATCCTGACTATATCAGTATCTAAAATCTATAAAGAACATATAAGTCAAATAGCACACGCACATAATACTGGTTAACTTAAAGAAAAGAAATACCTGATAGCACGTAGCTACTCAGGCTCGCATCCCCCATTCGTCCCATTTTCAGTTTAAGATTAGGTTTTTGAAAATATTTACTCAATTCACTTAAACTTTAGCTCTGATACCAACATGTAAGGCCCCGTTCCCGGGCACCTCACAGTTGGAAAATCATCGCATCATTAAATATATAATACATATTTCATAAATTAAGCAACGGAAATAAGATATCAAAAACCATTCATTTCATTTATAATTATTGTTGTTAAGCAATACAACATTTTTTATTGGTTACAAAGATTGTTTGATTGCATTAAAAAACAATAGTATCATTAAATATGAATGGATGTCAGCCTTGCCCTTCCGAGTAGCCTCCCCACGTGCCATCCTCAGCAACATTACCCGCCATCTGAAAATGCATAAAAGCCAGTGTTGCTGACTGAGTTCTAGTTTTTAAAGTGTTAAAATACTTTATATAGCTCATGTATGAAAATACTCTTTTCATGAAAATACTTTCTTTACTTTCGTAGGTGATCATTCATCATACATACAACAAGGCATAACCTTATTCCTCATTCATTATCTCACATATTCGTTCGTTTTGTACTCTATTATTATCTTTTATAATCGTTCATTTCGTACTTTATCATTTCATTCATTTACTTCTTTATCATTTCGCTCATTTCGTATTGATTATAGGTCCTATCAAGCTTTCCCCCCATCGTGGCCCAAAGCCACCATTCCGGGCACAAAGTCTCATTACTATCTGGCACAAAGCTCGTGGCCACTATTCCGGGCATAAAGCCTTATTACTATCGGGCACAAAGCCCGTCGCCCGAAGCCACCATTCTGGTCACAAAGCCTTATTACTATTTGGCATAAAGCCCGTGGCCCGAAGCCACCATTCCGGGCACAAAGCATAATTATTTCCGGGGTCAAGTGATAAGGATCCTGTTTCATACTATGGATCAGTCACCAAGACTGATCCCCTGTGTGTGAACCCTCATGGGTTAGCAAAAATCGCACGCTATAATACACACAGTTGAGCTGACAACTCTCATAAGTTGCATTCCTCGTTTCATTCTGCTTGCAAGCCTTTTCTATCTTTTGTTCTTTATGTTTCACTTTTATTATCATTAATCTTATCTCTTTCTTTAATGATAATACTTTACATTTATGATTATAAACACACTACGTAAATTTATACATCAATATACATAAGGAACATAAGAACAAAGCATAACTATGCATAAAATAGGCATATATAAGCCTTAGGTCAAACTAGGGTCAAAACCCTAAAAATCTGATTTCTCAAAATTTCAGAAAAATTTTCTAAGTGTTGGGTGATTTAACACTATGCAGGCGCATGTGGCCTGTTCAGGCATTTCATCACTATTTGGGCGCATGGCCCTATACTTAACCGTTTCTCACTTTTGAGCGTATGAGCTGTTTAGGCGCATGAGCCTACACTTAGGCGCCTGAGTAAAATTTGGGCGCATGAACACTATTGAGGCATATCACCCCTATACTTAGGCGTTTCAGCAAAAACTTAGGCGCATGAACTACTGTTCAGGCGCATCAGAACGCACTTAGTATTTCTAAGGCATTTTCTGGGCACATGGGCTACTGTTTAGGCATATAAGGGTTGTCTTGGCGCATCAACCTTACTTAGACTTTCTAAGTCTATTTTTCAAGCGCATGTGCCCTGTTTGGGTGCATGACCACCTACTTACATGTTTCTAACATATTTTTCAGTCCCACGCATTAGTTTAACCTGTTCTAAACTTATACAATCCTCCCAAACTTCAAACCAAGCATTTTCAACCATAAAACATTAAACACATACACGTGTACATACGGTTACATTCATAACATTTATAAAAAGGATTTTACATGCATTTTCAGTCTCGAAAACTTTTAAAACATATGAAAACCAGGGTCTAGAAACTCACCTAGGATGCTTCCAAGCTCACTCCTTCAAACTCAAACCTTTTAAAGATTTCTAACAATATATGTCAAAAAGACAAACCCGAACACATGTACACACATAAGAACATGTAGAAATCAGTTTAATGGTTAATAATCCATAAAAACCGAACCAATTATGCTAAATTTGCTTACCTTGGCTGAATTCAGCTACTTTCTCTCTCTAATGCCGAAGATCTTTCTGCTTTCTCTCTCCAAAACTGCCGATCAGTTGGTGTGATAAGAGAAATGGGCAGCCATGCCCACTTTCAACAAAATAATATTATTTTGTCTTTTTAACACTTTTAACCCATCCACTTATGTTTCTTTCCTTTTCTTCTAATTACTTTTGTTTTGTTTTCTTATTCCTTTTCTTTTTTGCTTTTCTTTCTTTTATTTTCTTTTAACTGACAAAATTTCCGGGTGTTACAGTCTTTTTATCACCTTCCCGGAGACAGCAAGGGAGAGCTACATCCAAGGAGGTCTATTCCAATAGACAAACTCTTCTCTGGCCTTTGTGTCTACTAATGAAAGTAGCAACAACTCTCTATTTACTCTTGAAGACTTGGACTGCATCCGTCAAGATGACTTGGAGTACATGGAGATAGTCCAGCAAATGGCTCTTCTCACTTAGTGAGCTAAGAAGCTCTATAAGAGGATATGTAGAAAGTTTCCAAGTAATGCAACCAGTGGAAAGTTTGGACTGGATAAAAGCATGGTGAAGTGTTACAATTGTAACCAAATAGAACACTTTTCTAGAGAGTGTGAGGCACCAAGGACAAATGGTGGCCAAGCACAATATAGACCAAACTACAGTGATGGAGCTCCATAGACCGGGAAACCCAAGCACCAAGCTGTAGTTGCTATTAAAGAAGTAGGTTTTGATTGGAGCTTTCAGGTTGAAGATGTTTCTTCAAACCAAGCACTGATTGCTGATCATGAAGAAGCCAAGGTATTAGAATATCTTTGTATTCCTGAATGTATTGCTAAAGTAAATAGATACAGATCCTATACATGGAAATAAAATATGACCTTAAGTCCTTGAATATTTTAAAAGCTGATTTTAAAAGAGCTGAAAATGATTACAAACTTAGGATAGAAGATATAGAAAAATAATTTCAACTCTTAAGCATGAGCACACAAATTAAAGGACTCAAATTAAGGATCTCATTAAAGTTAACTGAATACCAGGCTGAGCTTCTGATCAGCAAAGCCAGGGTAGAAAAATAGGTTTTTGAAAAACAAAGCTTTAAGAACATTATATCCCTCATCCTTGCATGCAAAGATTTGTTATCAGAATAAGCAGGGTTTGGGATCTACTGAGATAGCTGCTCCATACACTCTACTATCTGTAAGATCTCCAAGGTGTGAAACTTGTCAAGATGAGCTTCCTTTCATAGACCCCATTCAAGAAAAGGAGAAGATGAACAGGAGATAGTGAAGGGTGAATCTGAGGTAAGTAAAGAGGACCATCCTAAGAAGGGTCACTATTCTCTTGAAGAGAGGAAAGAACTAGGGATGACCAAGTCTAAAAGAAAGAACTCTAACAGGGCAGCCAAGAGAAAGTCAAAGAAAGTCCAAGTGATCAATGCCACCTTTAACTCCAAGCAGAAACAAGTCTTTTTCTCTGCTAAATTTAAAGTGCTGAATACTGAAGACTCAACTATGACTCTAGTACTAGGAGTCCTAGTTCATGTTCAACTCATCCCTATGAAGAAAAGAAGGTTAATCAAATGTTCACCACTTCTGCACATCCTGAACCATCTAGTTTCAAAAGCAAGCCTAACCTTACGAAGCCTACCGCATCATCTGTGAAGATGAATATGAAAATGGAAAGTGATCAAGCTCAGCCTTCTACTTAAAAGAAGACTCTTAGAAGGAAGCCAATTGAATGCATCATGTGTGGTAGTACTTCTCATTTAGCTAAAGATTGCATCTATAATCCTAAAAGTACTATCCATATGACTAATAAGAAAACCTATGAGAAAAAGAAAAAGAAGACAAATTTGGAAGAAAAATCTCTTCCTTATAAAGCCTTCAAAGTGAAGAAGAAGACAAGTGAAAACTTGACTTCAGAATATAAATTGGTCTTGAAAGAAAGGAGTGCTTTCGAAGTACTGAAGTCTGCTGAAGTGGATGTAGCATCTTCTGAAGGTCCAGTCTCCAAAACTTCCAAAGTAATCAAAACATTCAAAGTGTTAAAGGTCAAGTCTAGTCTTTCAAAGATTTTGTGGAAGATAAAGGAAGACCATGTGACTGAAAGTTCTTCATTAACAACAACAAATGATCCTCAGAGCTTGCATATAGGATCAATTACTGTTGCATTGTCTTCAATTCAAATTGACAAGCCCAAGACCAACAAGGCTTGGGTTTACAAATGTAACTAACCATCTTTTTTATGCATGAACAGCTAAAAACAAAATAAAATGTATGGATAATTGATAGTGGTTGTTCCAGGCACATGACAGGAAATGACTATTTGCTTTAAAGCTTTGAGAAAATTGATGGAGGGCTAGTTGCTTTTGGTAGAGATTCAGGTGGTTACATTACTGGAAGGGGCAGGGTCATAATGGTAAGCTTAGCATTGAGAAGGTAAACTTTGTTAAGTAGCTTGGGTACAATCAACTAAGTGTATCCCAATTTTATGATTAGAGACATAACATGCTCTTTACTAAGCATGAATGTATTTTTCTCAAGCCCGGGGTGGTCATTACTCAAGAGCACATACTACTTAAAGCCCCAAGGAAAGGGAAGATGTATAAGATGGACTTGCAGAAATATCCCCTTCCGGAGAAGTTTCTTGCTTTCTATCTAAGACTAATAGTAATAAGTCTTTCCTCTATCATAAAAGAATATGACATGTGAACTTTAAAAACATGAGTAAATTAATTAAGAATGATTTGGTAACTTGAATACCAAAAAAAAGAATTGACATGTCTGAAGGAAAGCAACACAAAGTGTCTCATAAGCCAAAGGATATGAACTCCATCACTACACCCCTACACTTATTACATATAGATCTCTTTGGCCCTACCAGTGTAATGAGTATAGGAAGGACCTTTTAGTATTTGGTGATCATAAATGATTTACAAGTTTCATGTGGGTCTTCTTCCTTAGAACTAAGGATGAGACTCATGAGATCTTGAAGATCTTCATGAAAATTGAGAATCAATGTGTTCATAAGGTCAAAACCATAATATGTGATTAAGGAACTGAATTCAAGAACCAAATCCTTGATACATTTTATGATGAAAAAGGTATCACAAGACAATATAGTGCTCTCAGGATTCTTTAGCAAATGGTGTTGCTGAGAGGAGAAACAAGACATTTATTAAAGCTGCAAAAAACCATGTTATCTGACTCTAAACTGTCCATCACCTTCTGGGTAGAGGCAGTTAACATTGTCTACTACGTGTAGAATAAAGTTTTAATAGTCAAGACATATGGTAAGACTCCTTATAGGATGTGCATAAAAGGAGACCTCTTATTGGTTTCCTTAGATCATTTGGATGTCATTGCACCATCTTGAATACCAAAAATCAAATAGCTAAATTTACTAAGAAATCATATGATGGACACTTCATTGGATACTCTTCCTAAGCTAATATTTAAAAAGTATACAATCTCAAAACTAGAGTAGTTGAGGAGTCAGCCAGTGTAACTTTCAATGAGCATACTACTAGTGTGAAAGGTTTTGGTCCTGATTGGCTATATGATCTTGATTTAGTTACCAACTATTTAAACAAATCTTGTGAAGATGTTTCAGGATCTACGGGTAACTTATCAACAAGAGATCTAGATCCAAGATTTGAGCTGAGAAAACCAAGTAAGAAAACCACTTCATGTAAGGCCCCGTTCAAGGAAACTTACAGCTGGTCAAATCATCGCACATAAAACATGTACTTATACATTAACATTTAAAAAGTGTTGCAGCGGAATAACTTTTCATTTCAATTCAAATGCTTTTGCAAGTTAATACAACATTCATTACAAAATATCATTTGTTTGCATAACAATGCAAAAACATTAAATAAAAGAATGCCATCCAAAAAGAGCCGAGTAGCCGCCCCGTGCCATCCTCCGCAACATTACCTGCCAACTAGAAACACATAAAAAGTCAGCGTTGCTGAGTGAGTTCTAGTTTTAAAATAAAACATACTTTTCTTTCGATTAAAAGCATTCTTTACGTTCTTACGCGATCATGCATCATACATACACATAGATAATATCATTATTATCTCCATTATTCATTCGTTAACTGTCTTTCATTCACCGTACGTCATTACCATTCATATTCGTTACTTTCGTTCACATTCGTTCATGCTTTCTTACTTTCATTCGTATGTTCATTACTTTTGATGACATGTACAATACCTCGAACATTGTGCACAAAGTTGGTTACTGGGCCTGAGGTCTTTCATAGACCTCGAACATTATGCATGAAGCTGACTCCAGTACCTAGGGCAAGTACATTCACCACTTATCTTTTCTGTTTCATTCCGGATCAATGCCATGTGCTATACCCCGAACTTTATGCACGAAGCTGGTTACTGGGCCTGAGGTCTTTCATAGACCTCGAACATTGTGCACGAAGCTGACTCCAGTATCTAGGGCAAGCGGCAAGGATCCCATACATATGGTTAATCACAAGGATTGGACCCCAGTGTGCATTCTTCTGGGGTAGCTAACAAGCACACAGTTGAGCTAACACCCTTCATTGGGTGTGAACCTCCATATATTTGCTTGCAAGCCTTTCTTACTTTCATTCATTCATTTGTTAATGCATGCATTCTTTCATTATGTTCCTCTTTTCATTATCTTCCACTTTACGTTACATAATACTTTTCATTCATTCATAAACATTCAATGTAAAGTCATGGGAAAATAATCATACATAAACAAGAATATAAACATAAACATACCAAGACATCACCATACAAGGCACTATCATACATACATAACATGCATCATACCCATCAACATGCACAAGCATCAATCATACATCATCATACATGCGCAACATATCATCCATGACCTCGAAAGTCAACTTACATGAACCCCCGGGAACCTCCCAAGTCAAAGCCTACATCTATCCATTGCCTCGAAAAATCAAAAAAATAAATTATGTCCTTTCGGGCGCATGAGCCCTATTTGGGCGTATGGGCACCACTCAGTCACATGGCCTTCCAGGCGTATGATAACACTTATGCGAATGGACACTAGGGGCGAATGAACACTTAGGCGTATGGACTTCCAGTCGCATAGCCTTCAGTCGCATAACACTCAGTCGCATGGCACTCAGGCGCATGGACTTCAGTCGTATGGCTTCTAGTCGTGTGACCTTCAGTCGCATGCTTTCCAGGCGTATGACCCTCAGTCGCATGCCATTCGGCCGTATGGCCTCCAGTCGCATGTCATTCGGTCTCATGGCTTCCAGTCGCATGAACCCTAGCTGGGTGCAGAATGCAGTCTTCTTCAAACCTGCACTGCAGTTTCGGCCTCCAGCCCCTTTTCTAACCCATTCTAGGCTAAAACCAATGATCCTAAGCCTTAGAAACACATCCCTAACATCATTCAAGCATCACAAGCCCAACACGAGTCCCACCCGTTCACTCATAAACACACAAGCATATACATACGGGTTCAACACCCAACACTTCAAAAAACGGTTTCGTATGTGTTCTAGCCCCAAAATCAGTTGAAAACGTGTAAAAGAGGGGTCCTAGAACTCACATTAATAGCCTCTTTAGTAGAGGTTCTCACAAACCCGCTTGACTTTGACTTTTGCACCTGTTTCTCAAGAAATTCAAAGCTTTTGGCCCTTCTCCCTTCTCTCCCTCTCTATGGCTGATTAAAATGGGTGTGGGAGGGGAGAATGGGCTGCCATTCCCCTTTTACACCCACTCTTCCAAACTCTTATCCTTTTGCCCACATTTTACCCCTCAACTTTAGGTAAAAATGCCTTTTCTCCTGTATTCTTTCATTTTCTTCCTTCTTTGACTTTAAAGGAAAATAACCGGGTGTTACAAGTCCACCCCCTTATATAGGTTTCGTCCTCGAAACCTGTTATTCCTCTAACAAACATGGGTAATGCTGTCTCATCTCTTTGTCAGTCTCCCACGTAGACCCAGATCCCTTTCTATGCTTCCACTGTACACGCACAAGAGGAACCATTTTATTCCTTAACCTCTTCTCTTTACGATTGATGATCGCCACTGGTTGCTCCACATAATTGAGCCGTTCATCTACCTCGATATCCTCCTGAGGAACAATCATATCCTCGTCTGCTAAACACTTTCTCAGATGAGATACATGGAATGTCGGATGAATTCCACTTAGCTCCCCTGGTAACTCCAATCTATAGGCCACCTCTCCTACTCAAGCAATGATTCGGAAAGGCCCTATGTATCTTGGGCTCAACTTGCCCCGCTTTCTGAACCAAATGATACCTTCCAAGGTGAGACTTTCAACATAACTTTATCACCCACCTGAAACTCAATTGGTCTACGTCGTTTATCAGCATACGACTTCTGTCTGTCTTTGGCTGCCTTCATGAAGGTCTTGATCCTTTCTAGCTTCTCAGTCATAGCCTCG
>BJCO01748110.1:0-18572 GCA_018326465.1 Flaveria floridana | reverse complement strand
GGACTGACTGTTGTATATGCTTAGTCATCTCATCCAACACTAGTGTGAAGAGAAATGGGCTCAATGCCGATCCTTGGTGTAGTCCCACTTCCACTGAGAATGAGTCTGTGTCTCCTACCGGTGCTCGCACACATGTTTTTGCCCCGTCATACATATCCTTAATTAATTTGATATACCTCTCTGGTACTCCTCTATGTCGTAGGCTTTCCCACTCAAATCAATGCTTATAAAGAACATTAAACTATATAGTTCAATTTTAAGAATAAGATTTACCACTCAAATCAATGCTTATATTCACCACCATGGACGATAATGGATGTGAGAATTTAGTTATTAGGATTAAATCTAATGAAAAAACATAATAAGAATTCATTTCCACTTAATAAATAAAATTGGCTAATACCATTTAATAAATACAATTAAGTTATTACAAAGTTGTGGAGAATAACGTTAACCTGGAAAAAGTAGAGTTGTCACATCCTACCCTTGTTGAAGAAATTTTCGTTTCAAAAATTATAATATTAGATTCAACAAGGAGTACTAGATTTCAACCGTAACACAGAAGAGAGTTTAGAAGCTTACTTAGGGTTGGGTTTCTTGAAACTCTGGAACAAGCCCAAAACAAAGAAACATAAGATTTCGCGAGAGTTGCGACATCATCCTCTTTTTAAAGGCAATTTCGTCTCGAAATTTAAGGAAAAGATATTTTAAAAATGATACCTTAAGAAGTGTATTCCTGATCTTTGAACAGTTGTGGATACTTCTTCTTTATTTGATCATTGCGTTCTCAAGTAAACTCTGGTCCACGCCTTAAATTCCATCTAACGCGTACAATAAGAATCTTGCTACGCTTTAGGGTTTTGACTTCTCAATCCATAATCTCAACTGGTTATTCAATGAAACAAAGTTGTTCATCAATATCAAGTTCCTCTAATGGAACGACGAGTGATTCATTAGCTAGACACTTCTTCAGATTTGAAACATGGAACACGTTGAGAACACCATCGAGTTTCTTAGGTAAGTCTAGCTGATAAGATATAGACGTGCAAGGAACTTGTCTTTATGGATTATAATATCAAGAAAAAAGCAAAAACTCAAATCATACGAGAAATATAAGAATGCGAGAACTCCAAGATGATGGATAAAATGTTATCGTGTGAAAACGTGGAGTTGTCGCACGAGAACTTTATGTTCTCGCATGAGAACATCTGGATAGTATATATAGATATTTTTCCTTTGTATTTAATCATGTGTGTTCATATGTAAAGGTGCTCTGAGAGTGAGAGAGCATAGAGATATGTGATAGGCCACCCGAGGGGAGCTCACCTCGGGTGGATCGAGCTTAAACGATGTAACTCCTTTGGTATGGTAATCGTTTGATTAATAATATTCTATTGAGTTTGTTTGAAGTTTGTTGATATCACACATGCATACATCCATCTTAATTTGATTGTCAAGTTGAACAATATGTGGAATCGATCGAGATGAGGACTTTAGATTTGGTATTAGATTAAGGTGTTGCTCTTGATACACAGATTTTCATTTCGTGATCAACCGTTTAATACGTTAAATGGGGAGGTTGAAGATCTAAAGGTTTAGATAGATTTTGGACTGGTTTCGAATGAGAAGAAGGTGAAACCAAGGGTGAACGCACGTGTAATCAGCTTGTTATATCATTACGCTCGGTATTTTCAACTTTTAGTGGAAAACAAAGATTTGAGACCATAGCAGTGATTCAAAATCATAAAAGTCAATTTTTGTCGAAGTTTTCACGGGATTAACTGCATCATGCGAGAATTTTGCAAAAAATAATCATATCTTGCGAGAACTTTTTTGTGTGAGAACTTTTCTTGAGAAAAGTTTTCCATGCAAGAACTTTCATGCGAAAACTTTTCATGCGAGAACTTCAATGCGAGAACTTTTTATGAGAGAACTTTTCCATGAGAGATTTTTTCTATGAGAAAATTTTTACATGAGAAAACTTTTCATGAGAAAACTTTTTCATGAGAAAATTTTTTCATGAGAAAACTTTTTCATGAGAAAACTTTTTCTTGAGAAAACTTTTCATGAGAAAAGTTTTTATAAGAAAACTTTTTATGAGAAATTTTTCATGCAAAATCTTTGCAGCACTAATCGTCATTTGCAAAAATTTTCTTATGAAAAAACTTCACCATGTTAAAACTTCATCATCCATAAACTGTGACTGGAAGATGCTGGATGGTTTAAAGTTTGGTACTTAAATAGGGGTTTTTGTGTTGTTTGATTAAGTTCAAGATTCTATATCTACAACATTTGAATAGGGTCGTTTGTGAATTGAAAATTAACAACGTGGGCTTATCTTATCTTGCTGATGCGGACAATGATCGAATGGGTTAATTAAGTGAAGAATCAATATTGTTTGGTATTCTTTCTCTGAAAGTATGAGATTATTATATCTTACTTAGGGGAAAGAATACTTTAGATGATCTAGTTCGTTGTCACGAAATCTTTTCATCAGATTAAAGAATCGGGTTCTTCGGGAATCCAAAATGGAAGTTGGATCTTTCTGTTATATGCCTAATACATCTTAAGTTATAAATTATCAAGATAGAATAGTTTAATCTTGATACAGACGTAATATCCTTTATGAAGCTATACATTAGGAGGAGGTTAAAGTTGAGGGGGAAGGCTGAAGTGATAGCTACCCAGATATCGGGTAGTTCTTGAAGATGAGTGATTGTAGTCAATCGTAACTTGATATCATAATCCATAGGAGAAATTGTAAGAAACTAGTCTTTATAGATTACAATATCAAGAGAAAAAGAAAAACCTCAAATTATGCGATAAATACAAGGATGCAAGAACCCCAAGATGATGGATAAAATATTATCGTGTGAAAACTTGGAGTTGTCGTGTGAGAACTTAATATTCTCGCACGAGAACATCTGGATAGTATATATAGATGTTTTTCCTTTTTATTTCATCATGTTTGTTCATTTGTAAAGGTGCTCTGAGAGTGAGAGAGCATAGAGATATGTGATAGGCCACCCAAGGGGAGCTCACCTCGAGTGGATCGATCTTAAACAATGTAACTCCTTTGGTATTATAATCATTTGATTAATATATTTGATTGAGCTTGTTTGAAGTTCGTTGATATCACACACGCACACATCCATTTTAATTTGATTATCAAGTGCAACAATATGTGTAATCGATCGAAACGAGGACGTTAAAGGACCAATTGCCTTGACAATCTTAAATGGTCCAACGTATCTAGGGTTTAGCTTTCCACGCTTTCCAAAGCATATCACACCTTTTCAAGGTGAAACCTTTAACAACACCTTGTCACCAACTTGAAATTCCAAAGGCTTTCTCCTTTGATCTATATAAATTTTCTTGCGATCACGAGCTGCCACCATACGATTACGAATCTGAACAATCTTCTCTGTGGTTTCATGAATAAGTGTAGGACCAGTTAACTAATTATCATAGACTTTAGTCCAACAGAGAGGTGATCTATACTTTTTGCCATAAAGTGCCTTAAATGGTGCAGCTTTGATACTCGTATGATAATTGTTATTGTAAGAGAACTCAATCAAAAGCCATGTCGTGACACAATTTCTTTCAGGTAAATTTGTGCTAGCTTATCCATCTTGTAGCTCTCATGAATAGCCAAGAAATGTGCTAATTTAGTCAAAAGATCCACTATCAGCCAGATAGTATCGTTTCCAGTCTGTGAACGGGGTAACTTGGTAACAAAATCCATTGAGATATTTTTCCATTTCTATATGGGAATATCTGGTTGTTGAAGCAGACCTGAAGGTTTCTGATATTCCACCTTGACCTTAGAACAAGTCAAACACTTGTACACATGTGTGGTACTTTCAGCTTTCATGTTAGACTACCAGTAAGTGGCTTTTAGGTCTTGGTACATATTGTCAGATCCAGGATGTACTAAATGATAGGACTTGTGAGCTTCATCCATGACCAATTCCCTGAGGTTCCCGAACAATGGAATCCATACCCACTCTTCATAGTAACAAAGACCATCTGACTTCTCATGAAACAAATTCTCAGCTCCCCTGATAGTAGCTAACTGAATGTTCTGCTCTTGTAACACCCTAACTCAGGCATTCTTGATCTGTAGTGGTAGGTCGGAGTGAATGTTTATTTGTAATGCACGGACACGATGAGGCTTTAGGGTTTCTTTACGACTAAGGGCATCGACTACCACATTAGACTTTCTCGGAGGATAATTGATGGCACAGTCATAATCATTCAGTAGTTCCAACCATCATCGTTGTCTTATGTTCAGTTCCTTTTGTTCATAAATCTGTTGAAGGCTCTTGTGGTCAGTGAAAAGCGTGCACTTGGTTCCATAAAGATAATGCCTGCAGATCTTGAGTGCAAATACCATAGCTCCCAACTCTAAATCATGAGTTGTATAGTTCTTCTCATGCACCTTAAGCATTCTCAATGCATAAGCTATCACTTTCTCGGGTTGCATCAACACGCAACCCAAACCCTGGATTGACGCGTCATAATACACCATGAAGTCGTTTGTTCCTTCTGGAAATGCAATATTGGTGCACTACACAGCATGTCATTAAGCGCTTGGAAAGCCGCTTCTTCCTTACTACCCCACTTGTAAATAGTTCCTTTATGAGTTAGGGCAGTCAGAGGTTATGCAAATTTCGAGAATCCTTCTATGAAATGCCGATAGTAACCTACTTTTCCAAGAAATTGGTGCACCTCAGTAGGTGTCATCGGCGCCGGCCAATTCTTGATTGCCTCAATCTTAGACGCGTCAACACGAATTCCATTCTCATTAATCACATTCCCTAGGAACTATACTGCTCTTATCTATAAGTCATATTTAGAAAACTTGGTATATAGCTATTCGGTTTTTAGAAGCTCTAAAATAAGTCTTAAGTATTCATCATGTTCCTCCCTATTCTTTGAATGAATAAGTATGTCATCAATAAAAACTATGACAAACTACGAACTCAAACTGCGCATATCGAGTTTTGAAAGTTGTCTTGGATATGTAATCTTCTTGAACCCTAAGCTGATGATACCTAGATCTCAAATAAATCTTTGAGTAATAGTTTGATCCTTGCAGTTGGTCAAATAAGTCATCGATACATGGAAGAGGATAGCGATTCTTTATGGTAACCTTGTTCAATTCCTAGTAATCAATGCACAACCGAAAGGTTCCATTCTTTCTTCTTCACGAATAGCACAGGTTCTACCCAAGATGATGAACTTGGGCATATGAACCCTTTGTCTAACAGTTCCTGCAACTACTTCTATAGTTCCTGAAGTTCGTTCGGTGCCAAACAATACGCCACCTGAGTGATAGGGGCAGCTCCTGGTGTCAGCTTGATCTGAAACTCTACTTTCCTGTATGGAGGAAGACCAAGCAAGTCCTCTCGAAATACCTCAGGAAAGTCCTTAACAATAGGAATATCCTCAAGTCATTTCTCCTCTGTGATCTTTTTTGTAACTAGGGCTAAAATCACCAAATGTCTCTTCCTTAAGCACTTTTGAGCCTTAATGAAAGAGATGATGTCGACCATAGCACCACTCTTATCACCTTCCATCGTGAGTATCTCTCCATCATGTAAAGGTAGTTGGATGAGTGTCTCGCGACAAATGATTTTGGCTTGGTTCTTAGACAACCAATCCATATCGATAACGATATTGAAAATACCAAGCGCAATAGCTAGAATGTTGATATAAAAATCATGCCCAGACATACTTATCTTACAATCACGATATATATGGGAAGATTCTATAATTTTACCCTCAACTATTTCTACTATATAGTTTGAGTCTAAGGCTGTGGATGTAATATCTAGTAATTGACTGAACTTATGTGAAATAAAACTCTTATCAGCACCAGAATCAAATAGAACAGAGGAAAAACAACCATTGACAGGAATTTTGCTAGTTACAGTAGAAGGATCATTACGGCCTCACCTAAACCAATAACGAAGGCTCCCTTGGCACTACCATTTCCATCTCCATTTCCCCCATTGTCCTTCCAGTTGTCAACACCATTACCACCGCTACTGTTCTTCTTCAGCTTTGGGCAATTCCTCTTGAAGTTTCCGATTTGACCACACTCGTAACAACCTTTTTGTTCATCCTATTGTGCTGGCTCTTTAGCTGCTAAGTTCACATAGTAGTTTTTAGTTGTATGGCCAAACTTACCACACCTTTCACACGTGTTCTTGTTGCAGGACTCGTTGTGATGGTAATTACACTTGTTGCACTTGGGCAATGTCCTCGTGTAGCCGCCACCATGCTGAGGCGATGAGGAAGTTTGGTTGGACGGGCTAGAGTTGTCAAAGTTCCGAGATTGTTGTGGTTGTTGTTATGAGGTAGTTAGCTTGTTATTGGAACTAGACTCCTACTTTCTTTCATTAATGCTATTGGTTGTTGTCGACGCCGAACCATGCTGGGTTAGCTTACCCTGCGCGATAGCCTGGTCTGTTAACTTGTGGGCAAGTCTGATAGCCTCCTGTTTAGTGTTTGGTCTTGAAGCAGTGACCATGCTCTGGATTTCTGGAGATAGCCAGCAGATACCTCTCAATCCTTAAGGAATGAGGGTTAACCATATCAGGATAAAGTGTAGCAAGCTCATGAGAGCGAGTGCTGTATGCCTTGATCTCAGAACCCATCATGTTAGGTTCCAGAACTCCATTTCTAGTTTCTGACCCACATCACGGAAGCAGTATTCTTCCTTCATCAGGTATTTGAAATCCTCCCTGGTGGTCTGGTTTGCGATCTCCACACCCAACATTTGTACTTGGGTGTTCCACCAGGACAGAGCAACTCCATCCAAGGTGTGAGTATCATACTGAACCCAATTTGCCACCGGGCAGTTGCACATCTTAAATATTGATTCGAGTTTCTCAGATCATCTTAGGAGTCCTACAGTTGCTTCCATACTCATGAATGGATTGGGTTTGCAGTCCATAAAGGACTTGAAAGTATAGACCCGTCGACCTGTAATAGATTTAGATCAGGACTTTGGAATTTTGATGAATGTTATAGCTTAACAATACTGACGGAAAGTTAACGTTAGGAATCAATTTGATATTGCTTACCGATTGGAGCGGCCTCTGGATTAGGGTTGTGGCTAGCCAGTGCATCAGCCACATGCTGATTAATTAATGCGACCAATTCCGCTATAGTCATATTAATTGTACCACGACCACAACCACGTCCGCGTACACGTCCCGACATTCTTAACAATCACAACATACGAAATTAAATAATATGCAACATATCAACTTAATTTAAATACATGAAATTAAAAGAATTTAGTACACACACAACTAATGGTTTCAAATAATACTTTCTGATTAAACAAATTATAAGTACTTCTACAATAAATCAAACCAAATACCAAAATTCAAAAACATCAGTCGGATGGGAAACAACCCTTCCTATCTGTTAATACACGATGTCCCTAGTTTATGAACATAAATGTCTATGTCTTTCATTTCTTACACATATGTAATGCAAGAACTTAATGAAATGTGATAAATTTTTGGATGTTTATTTATCTTTGATTATATCATATTCTTATAGTATTTATTATTACACATATAAATGAACATTATATACAGGTTTGAGGTTGTTGTGCATAGTTCCGAGTCAATAATGATTTAGAAATGTGTTTGACTTAGTCTTGTGGTTATTCATGCTTATGGACCATGCTCATGGACCAGACACACGAATGGACTATACTTATGGACCAGTCGCACGACTGAACCAGGTGAATGGATCAATCGCATGACTAAGACATAAGATTGACTCAGTCGCACAACCGAACCTTCAGTCATGCAAGATTGACTCAGTTGCATAACTGAACCTTTAGTCGTGCGTATGAATCAAACACATGACTCAGTCGCACGACTGAACCATGCAAATGGATCAGTCATACGACTGAACACTGAAACCTATAAATACCACATAATTCTTGAAAAAAAAACACTTCGAATATTATTATACCCTAGCCGTCTAGAGCGTTTTATTTCATCCATCCAAGTTCAAAGTTTGTTCCTGATCGATTTTTACTCATTCTTAACGTTTGTTTAATCATTAGATTGATCAGGTTGTTGTTCTCACTGATTGAATCGCCAATCAAATAGAATTCCATGCTATTCGATCTGGTTTCATATTGAATCAGTTCGTACTCCGTACGTACACGGTCGCAACAAGTGGTATCAGAACTTTTGATACGTGATTGTTTTGAAAAGCAGTTAATCGATGTAATTAAAATTAACATGGATTTTCAGCGCACCGACCTCTATACAAAAGCTTTTGATAAACTGAGATTTTATTATCTATTAGAGGTAAATGGCGTCAAAAAAAAGAGGATGTGATTCCGAAGGAGTCGAGTTCATAGTCCGTCCGTATGTTTCGTAGTCTATTTTTCTGTCAAATTTATTTTATTTTATTTTATTTTATTTTCTGTTTTAAAAATATCAAAAACATAAAAAGATTTTTTATTTTAGAATTTTAGGGGGATAATAGGTTCAGTTTTCAATATTTATTACTTAAAAAAAGGGGGGGGGGGCAGGTAAGCTGAAAAGCAACGAAATCAAATCCAAGAAATTGATTCAGTACAATGGAAAATGATAGTACATAGGCATCGAATCGTTTGGGATACCAAAAAGATTTTCATTTTTGCAATGTTATTTTGATAGTCACAGAAAATTATAAGTCTAAGAAATCAAAGCCTAATAAGCTGAAAAATGATAGTAAGCTAGTCTGTTATGATGGTTACATGGAGAAAGTAGATCTAGGGATTGCAAGTCCATTATATGATGTGTCGATAGATTCAGCACAATAGACTAGTAGACATCATTGGTGAATCACGCAAATTAAATTAATCAACAGGTTGTGGGTTCTCATCTTATCCCTGGTCTGCACAATCAATAAATTTCCAATAAGGAGTGAGGAGCAAAAAGAAAGCCATAAATGTGTACGAATAACCAAAACAATGAGCAAAGCACATGACAAATGTGAAACGCAATTAAGTTAATGACAAATGTTGTTGCTGCATTAAATGTATTCTAAAATTGCTCCAACAAGAAGATAGGTTATGTGCCTCTCTACTGTGTGATGGCTCTGACATGAGGATAATCATAACCTATATATTCTAAGAACTCATTATTGTTTGCGCCTCTCTGCTATGCGGTGTCACTGACCTGAGGCTTAGCATCTCTTTGAAAGCTCTTAGAATAGTTTCTTCTTGGCAAAAACCCGTAGACCGCCCCAAAATCTCCTAAGGAATGTTGATTACCATATAAGCGTGGATCCACAAATACTTGTTGAACCAATACACCTAAATAATCACAAATGTATGTCAAAAATCTATGTATGGATTTAAGTTGACAAACATACTGAGAATTATTCGTGGCTGCAACTCTCGATGTTCAAAATCAATATGTGCTATAAAACAGCTTTAGCATGATTTCCTGTTAATGCTTTTGACTGTTAGATGAATGAGATTATGTGAATTGTAAATATATTGTTCTCTGTTATTTGTATAAATACAAAAAGTCCTAAATGATTGCGTGTTTATGCCTGTCTGATTCCATGTGAATCTTTCTAGAAATGATGTTAATGCTTGAAGCTGTTCCGCTCAGGGTGAGAAATCGTTTAATTGAAGTTAAAATTTTTCAACCCTCCTTAAATAAAATTACAAAAATATGTCTTATTTTAGTTTCATTTCAAGTTTTTCCTGTATTAGTTATATGTGTATTAAGTCGTTGTCGGACTATGTAACCAGGCTGAACTCTGTGAATGTCACATAATGAACCGAACGTTAACTGTGAAAGGCTTGTTTTTGAAAGATAAAAGGATCACGTCTGAGGTGATCAAATGGTTTTTATTTAAAAGGATCACATCTGAGGTGATCAAATGGTTTTCATTTAAAAGGATCATGTCTGAGATGATCAAATGGTTTCATTTAAAAGGATCATGTCTGAGATGATCAATGGTTATAATGTCAATTATCAAAGATAAGTATGTGAAATAGTGGGCCAAACAAAGTCAAATCCATAAGTATGGCCCAATCTCATGATTGGACCATAAATATGGGCCGGTCACACGATTAAACCATAAGTATGGGCTAGTCGCACGATTGGCAAACTCACTATGAACCAATCGTACGATTGGTTGAATGCGTATAGGTCATCGTACGACTGAACCTCAGTCGCACGTATGAACCATGCAAACTCGAATCAGTATAAAAGGAGGTTAGTCGATTATAGCCTTACACTTTATTTCAAATTCTCTCAAATACCCGGATACATAGTGGACCCCTTTTCCGAGTTTTTCTTTGCGAACTCACCTGATTTCTTGTTGCTAACTGATATACGTTCATCTATAGGTACAGTCAAGATGAAATCGGGATACATGAATACATTAAATCGATCAAAAGTGTCCAAATGATATACAACTTAAACCGAACTGAATAACTCTAAAATCGGACCTTTAAATGGACTTGAAAGTGAACTGAAAAGATAACAGGTATAATGACGAGTCTTGGCATGTCTAATGACTCTAATCTTGACATGAATATGGTTGTTTTGACAAAGATTCAAAATCTCAGACTCGCATAGTATGGATGCGACTGGACATACTGATGAACCTCAATCGCACGTTTGAATCATACACATGATTCAATCTCACGATTGACTCAATCGGTGATTCAATCGCAAGTCATGCTCAACTGCATGTCATGACACACGACTAAGCTCAGTCGGTTGCTCAATCATATGTTGAGTTCAGTCGTATGGTTCAATCATACGATTGAACCAGTATGATATCATCTTTTCAAACTCAAATGTTCTTTCTTGTGAATAGGTCTAACATGTTTGTTGCTAGTGTTGCAGTGAAATGGCTAATAGATGGACTATGAGTACTAAGCATAACATATGTGCTTATCTCCACATGACTTCCCGGAATGCTGCAGAGTTTGTTAGGACTATAGAGTTCCTACGCCGATCTAGGATATACCGAGCTATCTCGACTCCCTGCACACCATACCATTCTCTACATCAGGCATTCTAGGAGAATGTCGTAGTTGACAGATCTGTCGAGCCTTACAGGATCTAGAGCTCCATCTTTGGACAGGATATAGATATCGGTGAAGACGATTTGAGGAGAGTGTTAGATTTGGGAGGTGACATGGATTATCCCACCAAGCTACATCCCATGACGGTTAGGGGATGCTTTCTACGGATTAAGTACACCGGTGACATCAATGCCGGCGTGCTTAATAAGAGCAGCATGTGCCTGCCTTTCAAGTATTTGGCACATGTGATTTTGAAGAGCATAGCCTCACGACACGGTGGTTTCGACGAGATGAGCGATCAGATTCAGAACACATTTGTTGCGTTAGTGCTGAACCACCCCTTTAGCTTTTCAAAGATGTTCTTCAACTACTGGAGGGAGAACATCGAGGCCAAGGGAAAGGAAGGATTTTGCATGTATCCCCGGTTTCTTCAGATGATCCTCAACGAGAAACTACCCAACCTACCCAAGACCAAAGACGATGAGGGGTTATTAGAGGTGATGGATGACACAACATTGGGCAGGATGAAGGTATACAGGGGAAATAAAACTAAGCCCCCAGTGAGAAGCTTGTTCAGCCATCTGGCGAATTTTGATTATGTAGCTCTGGCCAGGAAGAAATGGCGTCATGATGATAGTGACTCGGATGTTGAACACGTCTTGATTCCTGGTGATGATGAGGAGGATGATGATGATGACCAAGATAAGGATAAAGGTGTTGGAGATGAGGGATCGAATCAATGTAGAGCCACTGACACATCTACTGTCCAACCACCACCTCAGCAGGGTGGTTCATCAGCTACTGGTGGGTCTGAGCAAGCTGCCATCCACCAGGACTTCCTGATCAGTGAGGATATCATGAACTTTGATCTAGAGGAAGAAGATGATGATTCTAAAGAAGATCCTCTAGTGAGACAGGTTGATTGCAAGTGGGTAGCTACTGAGAAGGGAAAGGAAGTGGTTGGTACCCACCAGGCTTGGTCAAAAGGTGTCGATACTAAAAAGAGTGATCCATCTTATACACCTGACTAGCCTATCAGCCAAGGGGGAGCCCCGATTGCTAAGGGGTATAGGAGGAAGAGAATGGCCCAACCCTGTGGGAGGAAGAGAACGGCCCAACCCTATGTTGGCAACTAATGATCTTCTAGCCAACCAAATGAGACAGTTGATGGCTGTGAATGCAGAACAGGGCAAGCAAATCACCAAGCTTACAGAGAAGAACGAAGCCCATGAGCGGGCTTTAGTTCGAGCTCATAATGCCCTTAAAGCTCAAAATGAGCTAGTTCTGGCATCCATAAAGAAGATTGAAGATCTAGAGAAGAAAAATAAGAGGATTATGCTGAGGTTGAAAGGTAAGAGGGAGGAGACCCTAAAGATTAAAGGAGATGGAGATGATGGTGACAATGATGATGATTCCATTGATGATGAATCTGATGATGAGGGTGATGAGGAGGAGGCTGGTGACAGTGGAGAGGAGAAAAAGAAAGGAGATGATGAAGATGATGAGCCTGAAGGTGATGCGAATGCATCAGCCTCAAACCAGTTCGCTAGAGAGAGGCGTACAAAGAAGAATCAAGATCAAGGAGTTTCTTCCTCTGCTCCTCAAGTAGATGAGCCTCAAGATAAAGACCAAAGTAATGATTAAGAAAGTTTATGTAATTTGGAATCTTTTGTAATTGAATATTATATTACTTATATAAATTATGATAATTTATGTTTAATGCCTTGATGATTTATTAATATGTGTTTTGTTGATTATTATATCAAACAGATGAAACTCAACAGGTTGATGAATACGATGTCGCACCCCTTCAGCAAATTAAGACCCAACTTACAATGATTCTTGATTTGTAAGGGATAGTCAGATGATCTGTGAGTTACACACCAGAAGAAGGGAAGATCATACACGATCTATCAGATGAACAACTCGCAGAGATGTTCAGACTGAACCCGGATGAGATAGTTAAAGATGCTCCTGAAGTCGATGTTGTTAGTGATGAGGAGTTACAAGGAGTGGATGAGATAGAGATAGAGGATGTCATGTCAGATCATTATCATCAGTACACTGATCTTGATGGAAATGTTATCCCAGACTTGGGTGAGACGTTTGTCAGTGATGCATTTGACAAAATCGATGGGAAAGCAACTGAGAAAGAAGAGGCAGAAGGTAAAGCTCAAGCTGCTGATGCTGATGTGGAACTAAGGAAATCTGAATGGGCTGCATGTTTAGCAGAGATGAAAGCTCAGAGAGAACCTCCAAAGCAAAATGCCTACACCAAGCTGTACAAAGTTAAGAGACATCAGAAGGTGTTGGGCAAGATTATCAGCTGGGCTTATTTTGAGGACTTAGATGTCTATGCTGTGAAAAGGAAGAAAGGGATCGAGTACTATAGATATACACATGATCTGAAGACTCTCCCAGGATTTGAGTTAAACAGACTAGCATGCTTAGATCTGTTATATACCAACCCAAGGAAAATGTCAGGATGGTTTGAGTGGTATTAAAGAGGGAATACCACACGAGATGGGTCAACTTCAAACCTCAACAACCAAGGTGGTTTCTTCATAAAACTGAGGTTGACTCGATCTTTAGAAGAAGGAAGGTGGTGTTGAAGTGGAGACCTCCAAGGACAATGTCAAAGATTCCATTAAAGGAAATGCCACAGGATTTCACACCTTACTTTAAGTGGTGGTATTATGGTTGGAGGACGGGGAAAGCAGTTATTGTTTTGAACAGAGACGGAAAGATTGAGACACTCAGGGTATTCGACCCAATGTGGCTTACTAACTTATAGGCAGAAGATGTATATACCTTATACAAGTGGCCACTGTTCTATGATACACAAGACACTGTACAAGCTCTCCAGCTCCAACATGTTATACGACTCTATTTTTCTTTTGAGATTCATGCTGGAGTCATCAAAGAGGAGAAGTACAAAAAGTTTCAAGAGCATATGAAGAGTGTTAGACAATAGAGTAAACTAGGTCCAAGGGGGAGTTTGTTGATACACGATGTCCCTAGTTTATGTACTTTAATGTCTATGTCTTTCATTTCTTACACATATGTAATGCAAGAACTTAATGAAATATGATATGTGTTTGGGTGTTTATTTATATTTGATTATATCATATTCTTATAGTATTTATTATTACACATATAAATGAACAATATATATAGGTTTGAGATTGTTGTACATAGTTCTGAGTCACTAATGATTCAGAAATGTGTTCGACTTAGTCTTATGGTTATTCATGCTTATGGACCATGCTCATGGACCAGACGAATGAATCGACTATACTTATGGACCAGTCGCATGACTGAACCAGGTGAATGGATCAGTCGCATGATTAAGACATAAGATTGACTCAGTCGCATGACTGAACCTTTAGTCATGCGTGTAGATCAAACGCAATACTCAGTCGCAAGACTGAACCATGCAAATGGCTCAGTCGTACGACTAAACACTGAAACCTATAAATATCACATAATTCGTGAAAAAAAACACTTTGAATATTATTATACCCTAGCCGTCCAGAGTGTTTTATTTCATCCATCCAACTTCAAAGTTTGTTCTGGATCGATTTCTACTCATTCTTAACGTTTGTTTAATCGTTAGATCGATCAGGTTGTCGTTCTCACTGATTGGATCGCCAATCAAATAGAATTCCGCACTATTTGATCTGGTTTCATGTTGAATCAGTTAGTACTCCGTACGTACACGGTCCTAACACTATCTAGGTGTGAAAATAAACGAAAGTCTAATGTACAAATAAATGAATAGACTTAAAAGTCAATAAGAATCAATGGATTCAGCGCTTATCTCCGGCTCGTCCCTGGGTTGTTCCTCAGGCTCTTCCTCAGGATCCTCCTTTGGTGCCTCCTCTGGTTCCTCTTTAGGGTCTTATTCTATCATACCTTAACCTTAACAGCGGAAACATTGAGATGTGAGGGTTAAAATTGTTCATGCCACACAACGCTAATTAAAACTGTCACTATTATAAATTTCTAAGGTTCATGACATACAATAAGGAAGATAACATAAGTTTCAAGCAAAAAAATGTAAAAGTTCCCATAGCACCATCTGACAATATATGGCATTTATTTATGTAACACCCGGATATTTTCCTCGAAGCCAACGAAAGAAGAAAAAGAAATAATGTCCAAAGTCAGGGGACCAAACTTGCCAAAACGGGAGAAAATTTGTAAAAATGGGTGATTAAGAGGGGGAGGGCAGCCACATCCTCCCCACTCTTGTGAAAACTCAGCAAAAAGAGAAAGAAGAGAGAAAGAAGAGAGAAAAGAGAGAAAAAGGTTGGTTTGGGTGGATCCGAGCACGAAAATCATCGGGTAGCGAGTCAACACGAAGCTCTTCTTCTTCTTGTAGTTTGTGTGAGTTTTAGGACCCCTATTTTACTTGTTTTCAATTGTATTAGGGCTGGAACACACAGTAAACCTGTTTTTGTATGTGTGTATGTTTGACCCATTTGGGTGTGTTTGCGTGTGATGCGTTTGGAGTATGTTTTCGGGCTTGTGTGTGCTTGAATGGTGTTGTAGTATGCATTCCTAAGGTTTAGGATGGTTGATTGGGGCATAGAATGGGTTTGGATGAGCTTGGAGGTCGAAAATGGCAGATTGGGTTCGGGATGAACTGCATTCTGCATTAGTTAGGGCTAGGCGACCGACTGGAGGCCATTCGGCCGACTGGAGTGCGATTGGGGTTCAGTCACATGATTGAGGTTCAGTCGCACGACTAGAGGGTAAGTCACATGGGGAGTCATATGACTGAGAGCCCAGTCACGTATGTACTCATCCGCATTAAGTCAATCCGTATGAGGTCCATTCGTATAAGGTCCATTCGCATAGTGTTCAACCGCATGAGGTCCATTCGCACGATTGGGTGTTCATCCGCATGGGTCCAATCGCATGTTGTTAAGCCGCATAAAGGCCGTGCGACTGAAGGGTGTCCATACGCCCAAATAGGGCTGTTGTACCCGAAGAGAAGCATAGTATAATTCTTGACTTTTGGGGGAAAGTGCAGATGTAAGTTGTGATGTGAAAGTCCCCGTAAGTACATGTAAGATAGCCATTGGGATCTTAGTGGGTATGTAGGGCATGATGATGATGTTATATGTTATGCATGATGTATGTTAAGTATGTATGACGATGCCCTGTATGATGATGTTATATTGTATGTCGATGTTCCTATTTATGACACATGTTTATCTTTCCGTGGCTTTACGTGTTATGTTAATAAATGAAACGAAAGTATTATGTAATCTAAAGTGGAAGATAATGAAAGAGGAACATGATGAATGAATGCATGCATTAACGAACGAATGAATGAAAGTAAGAAAAGGCTTGCAAGCAAATGTATGGAGGTTCACACCCAATGAAGGGTGTTAGCTCAACTATGTGCGGGTTAGCTACCGCAGAAGGATGCACACTGGGGTCCAATCCTTGTGATTGACCATATGTATGGAATTCTTGCCGCTTACCCTAGGTACTGGAGTCAGCTTCGTGCACAATGTTCGAGGTCTATGAAAGACCTCAGGCGCAGTAACCAGCTTCGTGCACAATGTTCGGGGTGTAGCACATGGCATTGATCCGTAATGAAAGAGAAAAGATAAGTGTTGTATGTACTTGCCCTAGGTACTGGAGTCAGCTTCGTGCACAATGTTCGAGGTCTATGAAAGACCTCAGGCACAGTAACCAGCTTCGTGCACAATGTTCGGGGTATTGTACATGCAATCAAAAGTAATGAACATACGAGTGAAAGAATGTATGAATTGAACGTTAACGATATAACGTAATAAAGAACGAAATGGGATCCTTGTTACTCGACCTTAGTAATCATGGCTGCGTGCCATGAAGAGTGTAAAGCTTGACAGGATCTTGATAGAAGTGAAAGATAATAAATGATGTACTCCGAATGAACGAAAGTAATGAATGATAAAGATAATAATGATATTATCTATGTGTACGTATGGACTATGATCGCATGAAAGTAAAGAAACGGTTTTAATGAAAGTAGAGTATTTTATTTATAAAACTAGAGCTCACTCAGCAATGCTGACCTTTTATGTGTTTCCAGTTGGCAGGTAAGGTTGATGAGGATGGCACGGGGCGTCTACTCAGCTCTTTTGGATGGCATCCATTTATATAATGCTTTTGTGATGTAATGCAACAATGTATTTTGTGATGGCACTGGGCGGCTACTCAGCTCTTTTGGATGGCATCCATTTATATAATGCTTTTGTGATGTAATGCAACAATGTATTTTGTAATTGATTAATGACGTATTATTTTGCAAAAGCTTTTATGATGAAATGAGATGTCATTTAAAATGTTTCCGCTGCAATGTATATATAAGATAAATGAAAATGTATGTTATTGTGCGATGATCTACCAGCTGTAAGCGTCCCGGGAACGGGGCCTTACAATTTATTATCTAGGTCCCTTCCTAGATGTGATCAAGTCTTCAAGGCATGCTAAACAATATCATTTCTTGAAACATGTTAAAAGTAAAAGGTCAACATAATGTTGGTGAATTTTGCATAGTTTTCATACATAAATATATATAAAAGATGGCAATTCATGTCATAGGTTATTAAATAAAGTAAGTAGGGATGGATGAACAAATGTAACAATCAAACCTTGACAAATTATAAGATTACAAGATTACAAGATTAAATGATTATCTAAGTGTACTTGTTTTAACACCAAGTAGGCTTGTTAGGCCCGTAGATATATGACGTCGCCAGGCTAGCAATAGTTAATGATTGTACATATTATAGTCATTACATAGTAATTATAAGAGTTCAACTAACCATGATAAATACGATGAATTACCTAAGTGTTTACAAGATTCAAATGGGTGTACAAGTGCATTTGTCATAAGAGTTCAACTAACCATGACAAATAAGATGAATTACCCAAGTGTCGCCAGGCTGCACTCCCCGGTATGCTCCTTCCTACACTCGCCACACCTCTTGGGTCCCGAGCTTGATGGCATCCATTTATATAATGCTTTTGTGATGTAATGCAACAATGTATTTTGTAATTGATTAACGATGTATTATTATGCAAAAGCTTTTATGATGAAATGAGATGTCATTTAGAATGTTTCCGCTGCAATGTATATATAAGATAAATGAAAATGTATGTTGTTGTGTGATGATCGACTAGCTGTAAGCGCCCCGGGAACGGGGCCTTACAAGTTGGTACAGAGCTAAAGATTAAGTGAAACGGGTAAATTTTTCAAAATAAACCTTAACTTAAACTGAAAATGGGACGGAAAGGGAAGGGATGCCAGTTTGAGTAGCTGCGTGCCATCAGGTATTTTCTTAATGTTAACCGGTATTATGTGCGCATGTTATGTGGTTTATGTGTTGCTGGTAGGTTTAGATACTGATGTAGTCAGGACAGGTAATGCTCGAGGTACGAAGAGTAAAGTAAGTGGCTAATCACATCTGGCCACTGTAATTAGGGACTT
>BJCO01748098.1:0-13590 GCA_018326465.1 Flaveria floridana | reverse complement strand
ACCCTGATGTTGTGTCAGGTACGTTTCTAGTAAATCAAACTCTTGCTTCTGTGTTATTTGATTCTAGTGCTAGTAGGAGTTTTATTTCCGCTACTTTCTGTGCTAAATTGCCTGTTAGTAGTAGATGTATTGATGAGCCCTTTGATGTAGAAACTGCTATTGGTAAGTCCATTAGAATTATTGATGTGATAGAGGACTGTGCCATAGAGTTAGAAGGTCATAGGTTTGCTGCTAAGTTACATGTGATGCCCCTAGGTGGATTTGATGTAGTACTAGGGATGGATTGGTTAGCAACCTATGAAGCAAACATCGTGTGTCGAAAAAAGATGATTAGATTGACAGCGCCTGATGGGAGTTCGGTGACGATATTTGGTGATCGAGTTACGACGATTCCGAAAGTGATTTCGATGGCAGTGGCGGGAAAGTGCATGAGGCGTGGATGTAGTGCTTATTTGGCATACGTGAAGGATGTGGACGCGTCAACACCCCAATTGTCTGATGTACCGGTGGTGTGTGACTTCCCCGATGTGTTTCCAGAGGACTTATCAGGTGTGCCACCGGATCGTCAAATCGAATTTCAGATCGACGTGATACCCGATGCTCAGCCTGTTGCTAAGGCACCTTATCGGTTGGCTCCGACTGAGATTAAGGAATTGATGGAGCAACTGCAAGAGTTGCTTGATAAGGGTTTTATTCGACCGAGTATCTCTCCATGGGGTGCTCCAGTCTTGATTGTAAAAAAGAAGAACGGTAGCATGAGGATGTGTATTGACTACCGTGAGTTGAACAAGTTGACGGTAAAGAATAGGTATCCATTACTGAGGATTGATGACTTGTTTGATTAGCTCCAAGGTGGCAGTTGGTTCTCGAGGATAGATCTTCGATCTGGCTACCATCAATTGAAGGTGAAGGAGCAAGATATTCCTAAAACAGCTTTTTGCATGCGTTATGGACACTACGAGTTTCTCGTTATGTCCTCTGGTCTAACCAACGCGCCAACTGCTTTTATGGACTTGAAGAATCGAGTGTGTCGGCCGACGTTAGATAAATCAGTGATTGTATTCATTGATGATATCCTAATTTATTCAAGGAGCGAAGAAGAGCATGCCAGTCATATTCAGGAGGTGTTGGAGACATTGAGAAGAGAGAAGTTGTATGCTAAGTTCTCCAAGTGCGCATTCTGGTTGCACGAAGTTCAGTTCTTAGGTCACGTGGTAAATGCTGAAGGAATCATGGTGGACTCGGCAAAGGTTGAGGCCATGATGCAATGGAAGTCTCCAAAGACGCCATTCGAGATTCGTAGCTTCTTGGGATTGGCGGGCTACTATAGGAGATTTATTCAAGACTTTTCCAAAATAGCCTTACCTTTGACCAAATTGACTCGCAAGGATGTAAAGTTTGTGTGGGGTCGAGAATAGGAGGATGCTTTCGACGAGTTAAAGGCGAGATTAACGTAAGATCCTGTCTTGACATTAGCCGAAGGTAGTGAAGACTTAGTGGTATATTCGGATGCATCTTATTCCGGGCTAGGTTGCGTATTGATGCAACGTGGAAGGGTGATAGCTTATGCATCTTGACAGCTGAAAACCCATGAAGTCAACTATCCCACGCACGATCTAGAACTGGTAGCTGTGGTACTTGCTTTGAAGATTTGGCGGCACTACTTGTACAGGACGAAGTGCACCATCTTCACAGACCACAAAAGCTTGAAGTACTTCTTCGAGCAGAAAGATTTGAACATGAGGTAGAGGCGATGGTTGGAGCTCATAAAGGATTACGATTACGAGATCCATTACCATCTGGGCAAGGCCAACGTGGTGACAAATGCTTTTAGCCGAAAGGAGAGACCCGAGCCGATTCGGGTGAAGGCTTATTAGCTGATTATAACCTCTGACGTGATGACGCAGGTCAAGGAGTTTCAAGACGAGGCTTTGAAAGAAGATCGCCTTAACTCTGAAAGGATGAGAGGTCTAGTCATGGAGTTGGGTGAGAACACTCTTGGTGTTAGAACCTGATTTGGACGAATGTGGATTCCTCGTAACGGAAATTTACATGGCAAGATCATGGACGAGGCTTATTAGACTCGATACTCCATTCATCTCGGTGCTACTAAGATGTATCACGATATGAAGAAGGATTATTGGTGGCCGGGTATGAAGCGTGACATGACAGAGTATGTGAGTAAATGCCTTAGTTATTTACAAGTAAAGGTGGAACATCAGAAGCCGTATGGGAAAATCCAACCGTTGGATATACCCGAGTGGAAGTGGGAACACATCACCATGGACTTCATTACGATGTTACCCCTTACCCCGAAAGGGTATGATGCTATATGGGTGATAGTTGATCGTTTGACGAATAGTGCTCACTTCCTACCGATCCGAGAGACGCATTCCTCTGAGAGACTCGTGGATCTATTTATCAAAGAAATTGTAGCTCGTCATGGCGTACTGGTGTCTATTGTATCTGATACTGACACTCGGTTTACATCTAAGTTTTAGAAGAAATTCCACAATGCGATGGGGACGAGGCTACACATCAGCATGGCTTATCATCCTCAGACGGACAGTCAGTCTGAGCAGATGATCCTGACACTTGAGGATATGCTTCGAGCATGTGTGATCGATTTTGGAGGAAGTTAGGATGACCATCTGCCGTTAGCAGAATTCTCGTACAACAACAGTTATCATGCCAGCATTGGCATGCCACCATACGAGATGCTATATGGCAGAAGATGTAGGAAACCCGTTTGCTAGGGTGACAGTGGTCAAAAAGAGTTGGGAGGCATTGAGGTGATTGAGGCTATGACTAAAAAGCTCGAAAAGATCAAAGCCTTCATGAAGGCAGCCAAAGATAAGCAAAATTCGTATGTTGATAAACGGCATAGACCGATTGAGTTCCAGGTGGGTGATAGGGTTATGTTAAAAGTCTCTCCTTGTAAGGGTATCATTCGGTTTAGAAAGCGGGGCATGTTGAGCCCAAGGTATATAGGACCTTTCCGAATTATTGCCCGAGTAGGAGAGGTGGCCTATAGGTTGGAACTAACCGATGAGTTAAGTGGAATCCACCCGACATTCCATGTATCTCATCTACGGAAGTGTTTAGCAGACAGGGAAATGATTGTACCACTAGAGGACATCAAAGTGGATGAACGGCTTAATTACGTGGAGCAACCAGTGGCGATTATTGATCGTAAGGAGAAGAGGTTAAGGAATAAAGTGGTTCTTCTTGTGCGAGTACAATGGAAGCACAGGAAGGGATCCGAGTCCACATGGGAGATTGAAGGAGAGATGAGCTTATCTGTTTGAGGAATAATAGGTTTCGGGGATGAAACCTATCTAAGGGGGTGGACTTGTAGCACCCGGTTATTTTTAAAGATATGAAGAAAGAATAAAGTAAAGGAAAAGAAAGAAAATGTAAGTTAACCCAAGTAGAGGGGTTAAAAGTGTCAAAAAGGCATAATATTAAAAAGTTGGTACAAAAGTGGGCATGGCCACCCACTCTTGCCTGCACACTACTTCCATTTTGTTCTAGAGAGAGAGAGAGAGAGAGCAGAAAACTCTTAGAAGATTGTAGAAGAAGAAGGTGAATTTGAATTTTTTGGTAAGAATTCTTGGTTTTTATGGTGTTATAAATAGTTCTAGTCTTGGTCATGTGCTTAAGGTGTTATTGTGTGTTCGGGTGGTGTATGTGTGTGGGTTTTAGGTGTTAAACATGGCTGAGAAAGTTCAAGAACAGGATTCAAACTCGAAAGCAGCTGAGGTGAGTTCTAGGACCCCCTTTTTATCATGTTTTGAACAACTTTGGGACTGGAAAATGCATGTGTGTATGTTTTCATAGAAATAAATTTCTACCCGTATGTGTGTGTGAAGGTGTATGTGGGTGGGTGTATGTTTTGGGTGTAAGTGATATTATGGTTATGATTAAGTATGTATTTTGTTGCTTAGAATGCAAGAACTAAGCTTAGAACATGATAGATTTGGATTTGGGACTGAAAATAAGCAGATTAGTAAAAGTTAGTTGCTCAAACGTTTAAATAGTAGACCATGCGTCTAACAGTTCTATTTTCTAAGTGTTCTCAACTGCCCAAAAGCTCAACCACCCAAACAATGCCCAACTCCCTAAGTGTCCATGCGTCTAAGTTAGGCCCATGTGGCCGAATAGTGTCCAACCGTCTAAATTATTGACCAAATTGACTAAGTGTAGGCCCAAACGCCTGAATAGTGCCTATACGCCAAAATAGGCCCATGTGTCTAAGTGAAAAATGACCAAGTGTAAGTCCAGACGTCTGCATAGTGGCGAAACGTCTGAACAGGGCAGAAATGCCCAAATAGTGCCCTGCGTCTAGACACTTAGAATATTTTGAAATTTCAGGAAAAACAGAAAGTCCAGGGTTTTGACTAGGTTTGACTTATGGGCAATAATTACCCATTATAAGCATGACTATGGAGTGTTTTAGGGTTATGGAATGTATGAATGATGTATGGTATGTATAACGTGTTATCTTTTAATGATGATTAACCATATTAATATTATGATATAAAATACGTTATATATTATGTTATTACTTTACGTAGTATGATGAATGAATGAAAGAACGTAAAGAGTAACATAACAAAATGAAAGATAACAATGATGAAAAGTAAAACGTAATGAACGAAAGAATGGCTTGCAAGCAAAAAAAGGAGGTGCACGACCATATTGACGTTAGCTCAACAGTGATGCGTGTTAGCTACCCCAAAGGATGCACACAGAGTCAATCATTGAGATTGACAAGGCCCTTTGGTATGCCCTAGGTGACTGGATCAGCTTGGTGCAAAATGTTCGCGGTTTAATTACCACAGGTCCAGCATCAACTTCGTACACAATGTTCGGGGTAGGACCAATTGGTTTGAATGAACGGGAGAGATGACTTGCCCTAGGTGACTGGATCAACTTCGTGCACAACGTTCATGGTTTAATTACCACAGGTCCAGCATCAGCTTCGTGCACAATGTTCGGGGTATTGTTCATCTATCCGTATGATTGTAAAAGAATGACGTAACGTACTAAAGAAAGAAAGAAAGAAAACAAGTACGAAAGTAAAAGAATGATAATGAGTACGTTACGAAAGAATGAGAACGAAAGTAAGAGAATGTTAACAAAAAAGCATGAAACGAAAGCATGCTATGAATATGATGATGAATAATGAATGTTAATGGAAGTTAAAAGTAATATTCCCTATCTGTATGTATGATGCATGACCGCATAAGAAAGTAAAGAAAGGTTTTAACAAAAGTAAAGTATTTTATTTATGAAACTATAACTCACTCAGCAACGTTGACTTTTATGTGTTTTCTAGTTGGCAGGTAAAAGTTGCTGAGGATGGCACGGGGCAGCTACTTGGCATTTTTTGGATGGCATTCCATTCGTATAATAATGATGTTTTTATGATGTAATGCAATTTATAATGTTTTGTAATAGTTAAATGTATTTATTACGTTCCAAAAGATGTCATTAAAATATATGAAATAGTTTCAATTAATTTCCGCTGCGTTGTTTTAAATAAATTGTATGTTTTATGTGCGATAAATGATCAACTGTGAGGTGCCTGGGAACGGGGCCTTACAAATTTTAAGAACATTTACATGCAGTTTTAGCCTAAAAAGAGTATTAAAAACATTTAAAAACCAGGGTGTAGAAACTCACCTTGACTGATTCCAAGCTCAACTCCTTCGAATTAAGAAATTTTGATGTTTCTAACACCTAGACACCAAGAACACATAACCCGAACACACATAAACACATAGGAACATGTAAAACTCAGTTACATGGTCGAAAACCCATCATAACTGAACCAATTATACAAGAATTACTTACCTAGGCCAAAAACAGCTTCTTTCTCTCTCTAAAATCGAAGAATTCAGCTTCTTCTTCCTTTTCTTTTCTTTTGGGCGACAAAAGTAGAAGTTGTTAGCATATATGGGCAGCCATACTCAAAATATTATTAAAGTATTTGAGTTTTGTCCTTTTTGCTCTTTAGCCCCTCTACTTATGCATCTTTTCCTTTCTTTCAAGATACTTTCCCCTTTCTTTTCTTCTTATTTTTTTTCTTTTATTTTGACAAAATTTTCGGGTGTTATAAGTCCACCCCCTTAAAGAGGTTTCATCCCCGAAACACATCACTCTTCAAATAACTGTGGGTAATGTTATCTCATCTCTTCTTCAGTCTCCTATAGACTTCAAACGCTTTCGGTGTTTCCACTGCACACGCACCAGTGGAACCATTTTATTCCGCAGCCTCTTCTCTTTTCAATCAATGATTACCACTGGTTGATCTACATAACTGAGCCATTCATCCACCTCGATATCCTCCAGTGGTACAATCATATTTTCATCGACTAAACACTTTCTCAGATGAGATGCATGGAATGTCAGATTAATTCCATTTAACCCATCAGGTAGTTCTAATCGATATGCCACCTCTTCTACTCGAGTGATGATTCGAAAATGTCCTATGTACCTTGGGCTTAGTTTACCTCGCTTTCTGAACCAGATAATCCCCTTCCAAGGCGAGACCTTCAACATGACTCTATCACCTACGTTGAACTCGATCGGTCTATGCCTTTTGTCAGCATACGACTTCTGTCTATCTTTTGTTGCATTCATAAAGGCTTTAATCCTTTCTAACTTTTCTGTCGTAGCCTCGATCACCTTGATACTTCCCAACTCTTTCTGCCCAATGTCTCCCCAACACATGGGCATCCTACATCTCCTACCATATAGCATCTCGTATGGGGGCATGCCAATACTGGCATGATAACTGTTGTTGTATAAGAATTCTACTAACGGTAAGTGATCATCCCAACTTCCTCCATAGTCGATCATGCATGCTCGAAGCATATCCTCAAGCGTCTGAATCGTACTCTCAGACTGATCATCTGTCTGAGGATGATAAGTCATGCTAATGTGTAGCCTCGTCCCCATCGCATCATGAAATCTTTCCTAAAACTTGGATGTAAACCGAGTGTTACGATCAGCCATGATAGACACCGGCACACCATGACGAGCTACAATCTCTTTAATGAACAGATCCGCCAGTCTCTCTGATGAGTATGTCTCGTGGATCGGTAGGAAGTGAGCACTCTGTTAGATGATCAACTATCACCCAAATGGTATCGTACCCCCTCGCCATACGAGGTAGCTTCGTAATGAAGTCCATGGTGATGTCCTCCAATTTCCACTCGGGTATATCCAACAGTTGGATCTTTCCATATGGCTTCTGATGCTCTGCCTTCACTTGCAAACAACTAAGGCACTTACGTACATACTCCACTACATGGCGCTTCATCCTCGGCCACCAATAATCCTTCTTCATGTCCTGGTACATCTTCATGGCACTGGGATGAATCGAGTATTGAGTTTTATGAGCCTCATTCATAATTCACCCCCGTAGGTCTTCGTAACGAGGGATCCACATTCATCCATTTCGGGTTCTAATACCAAGAGTGTTGTAAACCAATTCTATGACTAGATCTTTTCATTCGTTTGAAATTAAGGAGATTTTCTTTCAACTCCTCATATTGAAACTCTTTCACCTGGGTCATCACATCGGCGGTCATAACCAACTGATAAGCCTTTACCTGAATCGGCTCGGGCCTCTCCTTTCGGCTAAGGGCATTGGCCACAATGTTGTCCTTACACGAATGATAATGGATCTCACAGTCATAATCCTTGATGAGCTCTAACCACCTCCTCTGCCTCATGTTGAGATCCTTTTTCTCAAAGAAATACTTTAAGCTCTTGTGGTCCGTGAAGATGGTGCACTTCGTCCCGTATAAGTAGTGCCTCCAAGTCATGGGTGGGATAATTGACTTCGTGGGTTTCAAGCTATCGAGACGCATAGGCAATTACCCTTCCTCGTTTCATCAGCACGCAACCTTGTCCCGAGTAAGAAGACTTCGTGGGTTTCAAGCTATCGAGACGCATAGGCAATTACCCTTCCTCGTTGCATCAGCACGCAACCTTGTCCCGAGTAAGAAGCATTTGAATAGACCACTAAGTCTTCACTCCCTTCGGTAACATCAAGACAGGAGATTAAGTCAATCTCTTCTTCAACTCCTTGAAAGGATCTCTTATGCTTGACCCCATATGAACTTCACATCCTTACGGGTCAACTTAGTCAACAGAGAAGCTATCTTGGAGAAGTCTTGGATGAATCTCCTGTAATAACCCGTCAAACCCAAGAAACTGCGAATCTCGAATGGCATCTTTGGAGACTTCCATTGCATCACCGCCTCAACCTTAGCCGGGTCCACCATAATCCCTTCAACATTTACCACGTGACCTAAAAATTGAACTTCACGCAACCAAAAAGAACACTTAGAGAATTTAAAATATAACTTCTTTCTTCTAAGTGTCTCTAATACTTGGCATATGTGACCGGCGTGTTCTTCCACATTTCTCGAATAAATCAGGATATCATCGATGAACACAATCACTGATTATCTAACATCGGTTGACACACCTGATTCATCAAGTCCATAAAGGCAGCTGGCGCGTTAGTCAAACCAAAAGACATAACGAGAAACTCATAGTGTCCTTAATGAGTGCGAAAAGCTGTCTAGGAATATCTCGCTCTTTTACCTTTAACTGATGGTAGCCAGATCGGAGATGTATCCTTGAGAACCAACTGGCACCTTGGAGCTAATCAAACAAGTCGTCAATCCTCAGTAGATGATATTTGTTCTTCACTGTTAACTTGTTCAAATCCCGGTAGTCTATGCACATCCTCATACTACCATCCTTCTTCTTAACAAACAAGATCGGAGCACCCCATGGGGAGATACTCGGTCGAATAAACCCCTTATCCAATAGCTCTTGCAACTGATCCATCAATTCCTTCATCTCTGATGAAGCTAAATGATACGACGTCTTAGCAACAGGTTGGGCACCGACTATCAAATCAATCTAGAACTCGATCTCATGATTGGGTGGCACACCGAATAAATCCTCAGGGAACATGTCTGGGAAATCACATACAACTGGTATATCAGACAGTTGTGGTACTGATGTGTCCACATCCTTTACATAAGCTAGGTAGGCATTATATCCACGCTTCATGCACTTCTTATCCACCTCCGTCAAAATCACATTTGGAACCGTAGTAACACGATCACTGTAAATCGCCATTGAACTTCCATTAGGCGTAACTAATTGAATCATCTTCTTGTGACACACGATGTTTGCCTCATAAGCTGCTAACCAATCCATCCCTAGTACTACATCAAATCCGTCTAGGGGCATCACATGTAAATTAGCAGATTACCTATGGCCTTCTAGTTCTATGGCACAATCTTCTATCATATCAGTAATTCTAGTAGACTTACTAATAGCAGTTTCTACATCGAATCGCTCATCAATGCTTCTACTACTAAAAGGCAATTTAGCGCAGAAAGCAGTAGAAATAAAACTCTTTCTAGCACCAGAATCAAATAACACAAATGCACAAGTTTTGTTTACTAGAAACATACCTGACACGAAATCAGGGTCTACCCTGTCCTCCTCCTGTGTCATCGTGAATGCTCTAGAAGTTTCCCTTTGTCCTCCATCTTCCGTTCCCTTCTTCGCTCCAGAACTCTCGGACCTTGGCTTCTTACACTCCCGACTCAGGTGGCCTACTTCACCACAGTTGTACTACCTCGCCACCATACAATCCTTTAGGCTTCCCGCACTTGAAATAGACATTTAATCCCATCGTGCACTCACCAGTATGCTCTCTCCTACACTTACCGCACCTCTTCGTCCCCGAGCTTGCTGTAATCGCTCGTCGATCATCAACCCTTACCTTCTTGCTGTTTGGGGGTGAAACCACCATGCCCAAACGGTTTCCTGCCCTAGCTTTTGTCACCACCATCCATCTTATTTACCTCAACCACTACCAACACCTCTCTTTCATCATACAGCCTACCAGTCAGGTCTTCCACCGACCGAAAGGTACCCGGCCAGGTAACAATCAGATGTATACGGATGTTAGCTGTCAATCCTTGGATGTACTTCTTGATCTTCTTTGACACCAGCATCACCTGATCCGGCACCAACCTCGCCATCTCATTAGACTTGGTAGTGTACTGCTAGTATGTCATGATGCCCGCCTCAAGCTGTTGGAACTCCCTCTCTATCTTGTCGAGTTCCCAGTGAGGATGTTAGGACCATGTACGTACGAAGTACTAACTGATTCTGCGTGTATACCAACTCAAATAGTGTGGAATCCTATTTGATTGGCGATCCAATCAGTGAGAACGACAATCTGATCAATCCAACGGTAAAACAAACGTTAAGAACGGACGAGAATTGATCAGAGACGAACTATGAAGTTAGAACAGGTTTTCTTGAGCCTCTGGATTACTAGGGTATGAGTATGTGCATAGGTATTCGAATTCTTGTGTTTTTCCACGAATTAAGTGGTATTTATAGGTTTGGAGTCTTCATTCGTGCTACTGAACCATCAGCATGGTTCAGTCGTGCGACTGAAGCATGCGGTTGATCCATCCGCACGACTGAAGGTCCAGTCGTGTGACTGAGTCAATCACATGTCACAATCGTGTGACTGATCCAGTCTCCTGGTTCAGTCGTGCGACTGGTCCATTAGCATGAACTGTTCATGCATATGGTCCATTAGCATGGTCCATTCACATGAATACTTCATACGGTTAAGTTTAAGCATGTTTCTCAACCATATTTGACTAAGAATTATGCAAACAACCACAAACCTATATAGTTAGTTCAATATACGTTATCACATAATAAATAATGAAATATTAAACATTATAAGCATCAACCACATATTGTATTTCATTCATACCCATTCAATTACAAATATGTAAGACATGAAACACATTTTACATTAAGCTCCTAAACTAGGTACATGTGTATCAACAAACTCCCCCTTGGACCTAGTTTACATAAGTGTCTAACATTCTTCATCAGCTCATTAAACTTCTTGTACTTCTCCTCTCTTGTAACTCCGACATTTATCTCAAATGCAAAACAGATTCGTATAACGTTCGGGAACTGGAGGCTTATACAATGTCTTGCGTATCATAAAACAGTGGCCACTTGTGTAATGTGTAGACATCATCAGCAGACAAGTTGGTCAGCCACATTAGGTCAAATACCCTGATAGTATCCATTTGGCCTTCCTTCTGCAAGACAATAACTGCTTCACCTATTCTCCAATCGGAGTACCACCACTTGAAGTGTGGAGTGAAATCCTGTGGCATTTCCCTTTGAGGGATTCTCAACATAGTGCACGGAGGACTCCACTTCAACACAACATTTGGCTTTCCAGTAATGGGATCAACTTCAGACCTTCTGATGTACCTCGTCGGTTGTTGAGGTCTGAAGTTAACCCACCTGGTGTGGTACTCTCTCCTCAATGCAGCCTCAAACCAGCCTAACATCTTTTTCGAGTCAGCATACAACAACTTTAGGCGTGCCAGCTAGTTGAGCTCAAAACCAGGAAGAGTCTTTAGATCATTTGGAAATCAAAAGTACTCTATTCCCTTCTCCCTATTCACTACATATACATTTAGATCCTCAAAGTATGCCCATGCTATAATCTTGCCTGACACCGTGAGATGCTTCTTCACTTTGTAGAGCTTGGTGTAGGCACTAGGCATTGGTGCAGTGCGATGGGGTCGGATCTCTGCAAAACAAGCCGCCTATTCAACCTTTTTTGATATCAACATCGGCGTCCGAGGCTTGAGCTTGGCTTGTTGATGTCTCTGCCTCCTTTTCCATCTGATCCAGCTTCTCAAATGTATCACTGCCGAGAGTACTACCCAAATTAGGAACCATATTTCCCTCTCAGTCAGTGTACTCTGGATAATGCTGGGCTGTGACGTCTTCAATCTCTATTTCATCCACATCATTAAGCTAATCGTCACTAGCCACATCAACAGTAGGAGCGTCCTTCACAATCTCATCCGGGTTCAGCCGGAACATCTCAGCAAGTTGCTCATCAGTAAGGTCATGAATTATCTCTCTTTCTTCGGGAGTATAACTCACAGACCTCCTGACAATCCCTTGCAAATCAAGTATCATAGTTAATTGAGACTTGATTTGCTGTAGGGGAGCAACATCATACTGGTCTTGCTGAGATGATTGATCTGGTTGATTAAAACATATAAATCATCAACCATTAGTAAATAATCAAGACAGATAAATATCAAATATATATAAACATTAAGTACATAAGTTTAATACATGATTCAAGTACAAAAGCTTTCAAATACATAAATATCTAAGCATTACTTTTGTCTTGGATCACTGGTTCGTCAGCAGGTGGGGCAGAAGATGATGCTCCTTGGACTTGCTTTCTCTTCGTTCTTCGCTCTTGACCCTGAGCTGAGGCAGATGCTGCTGCATCGCCTTCATCATCATCATCATCATCATCCTACCATCCTCTTGGCCCTCCATCATCACTCTCCTCATCATCATCACTGACATTATCTTCACCATCATCCTTATCATCATCTCCTTCTCTGGTCTTCAGAGGCTCATCTTTTGTTCCCTTGAGCTTGAGCATAATGGTCTTGTTGGAAGCCTCTAACTCCTGTATCTTCTTGGCTGATTGGACGTTATGCTCCTGGAGTTGGGCAATCTGCTGAGCTAGCTGAGAGATCTGTTGTGCTTGGGTAGTGTTAAGCTCCTCAAGCTGATGTAGTCATGCAACCTTCTTTTCATCAGCAGCCAACAGCTTCAGCACCATACGGTTCAGTGCTACCAGCTGTTCCTCTACCCAAATGGAGGGTAGAGTAGATCCAGTGTTGAATGTGGTGTGCGATGAGGGACCGGCTAGGTGGCTGTAGTTGTGGCTGTGGTGAATATGGGTGGTGGTATGTGAGTGGGTGGTGGATGGTAGGCTCTAGTGGTGGAAGGTGGAGGTGTAGTAGTACTGGTGGGGGGTGGTGTGATAGTGGTGGTGGGTGGTGTAGTAGAAGTGGTGGGTGGAGTGGTAGAAGTGGTGGTAACCAATGTGAACCTCGGCCTCTTCCCCTTTTTGCCATAAGGTTGAGCCATCCTCTTTTTCCTCAAGCCCTTGGATACATAAGCTTCCCCTTGGCTACTGGGCTGGTCTGGGGTGTAAGATGGATCAGAAGTAGCCTCCCCAGACTCACCCTAGCATCCACCAACCGCCCTAACACCTCTCTCAGTGGCTACGACTGGCTCCCCACCATTCGCACCAGAGGCTCTTCATCCGACTCCTCCTCCTCATCAGGTTGGAAGTCCTGATGGAATCCGGTAGTCTCAGCACCTCCTTGGGTGGATGGTGGAGATGTCATATCAGTAGCAGTGGCCCTAGATTGGGTGGGGCCAGTATCTCCACCATCACCACTGTTATCATCATCGGAGTCATCAGCCGGGAGCATAATCTGCTCGGTGTCCGAGTCGCTGTCATTGTGTGCCACTTTCGCTGAGTTGGCGCCATATACTCCTCCTGGGCCATATGCCCAAACAGTCGCCTTACCGGGGGCTTCACCTGCTTGCCCCGGTAAACCTTCATCCGTCCTAGAGTGTGTCATCCATGACCTCCAGGACCACAACATC
>BJCO01748074.1:0-53768 GCA_018326465.1 Flaveria floridana | reverse complement strand
TTCTCTTGTGTGTGTAAACGAGTTTGAGGTGAATGAGTAAGACAATGCTCACCAAATGTATGGCAAGCCATACATATCCATGTTTAGGTTTCATCAATTGGCAAGATCCACCCCTCTTGTATCATTTTTCATGTTTCCACCACTATTAACTAACTAGTAAATCTTCTAGTTAAGTCTTAAATATTTACAATATTTAACACATGATACATTTAATTGTATTTTAATTACATAATACGAAATTCGGGTCGTTACATATAAAATTCATTGTGATATTTATATGTGATTGATTATGTTATGTTATATTTATATTGATTGTAATTCACATATATGAACTAACTATATAGGTTTGATGTACATAGTCATTAAGAACTTAGAAATGTGTTTAACTTAGTCATGTGGACATTCATGCTAATGGACCATACTTATGGCCTATACGCATGAATGAACCATGCTTATGTACCAGTCCCATGACTGAAGCAGGTGACTGGATCAGTCGTATGATTGAGGCATAAGATTGGTTCAACCGCACGACTGAACCTTCAGGCGTGCGTATGAGTCAATTGCATGCTTTAGTCGCACGACAGAACCATGCTAATGGTTCAGTCGTACGAATGAACACTGATAACCTATAAATGCCACATAATTCGTGGAAAAACATAACACTTCGAATTACTTCATAATACTTCTTACCCTAGCCGTCCAGAGCGTCCCAAGTCGCAAATCCAAGTTCATAGATCATTCCTGATCGCTTTTAATTCATTCTTAATGTTCGTTTCATCGTAAGATCGATTGGGTTATTCATTCTCACTAATTGGATCGCCAATCAAATAGAATTACACGCTATTTGATCTGGTTTCACGCAGAATCCGTTAGTGCTTCGTACATACACGGTCATATCATGTGTCCCATAACTGAGCACATGCAACGCTGGAAGAGTGGGGTCCCTGTATCTCAGGGTGTTCTGTCCAGGCGAGGTATTCATATAAATCCAAATCAACTGATGGATCCATTTACCTTACCTGGAAACCCTTAGGGTGAATGTCCGCTTATAGGTACGCATGTCTTCATTAAGGTTGTGGTTGACCTAATACTTTGATTAGTCACCGTATTCGCTTTGGTTTGCGAACCAAACGATTACATTCGGAACATCTCATTGTTTTTATGTTAAATTCCCGATTGTCGTTTTCATTAAGTATAGCTCATATTACCCAATTCTTATAAATTTCCTAATGATCTTTCAGGATGTGTTCTCCTCAAATCTTTTCATAAATTTCCTAATGTCTTCTTTGATACCGGAGCCGATAAAAGTTTTGTATCCATAGAATTTGAGTCTTTGCTTGTTAATGCCCGATTAAGTTAGGAAAAATGTTTGTAGTCGAAATAGCTGATGGAAAACCCGTCATAATTATTCTGTCATTTTGAGCTTTACCCTTAATCTTAGCGAGCACGAATTCCCTATCGATCTTACACCGATGCAACTTGGAAGCTTTGACATCATTATATACATGGATTGGATATCAAAGAACCATGCCGAAGTTGCCTGTTTCGAGAAGATCATCTGGATTCCTCTTGCATCTGGAAGCGTCCTAAATATTTATGCGGAAAAGTCTTCCAAAGGGCTTACGCTCATGTCTTGCACCAAAGCCCAAAAGTACCTCCGCAAGTATTACGTGGCTTTCTTAGCCCATGTTGTGAAAATGGATGGGAAATCCAGGAAGATTGAAGACATTCCGATTATTCAAGAATGTTCTAAAGTCTTTCCTGAAGACTTAACCGGTCTTCCTCCTATTCGTCAAGTTGAATTCCGTATCGACCTTGTGCTGGCTCAACTCCCATAGCAAAATCTCCTTATCGCCTTGCACAATCTTAGATACAAGAACTTGCTATCCCACTTCAAGAGCTTTTTGATAAAGGTTTTATTTAACCAAGTTCCTCACCTTGGGGAGCCCCAGTTTTGTTTGTGAAGAAGAAAGATGGCTCATTCCGTATGTGCATCGACTATCGGGAGCTTAACAAGCTTACTGTCAAAAACCGGTATCCCCTACCGAGAATTGACGATTTGTTTGATCAGCTTCAAGGAGCCTCTCATTTCTCCAAGATCGACCTTCGTTCAGGCTATCATCAGCTACGAGTGCCCGATGATTACATTCCTAAAATAGCCTTCCTTACGAGATATAGTCATTACGACTTTACAGTTATGCCATTCGGACTAACCACTACACATGTTGTGTTCATGGATTTGATGAATCGCATGTGTAAGCCGTACCTAGACAAATTCGTGATTGTCTTCATAGAAGATATCCTGATTTATTCAAAATCCAAATCCGATCATGAACACCATCTTCGTTTGATCTTTGAATTTTTGAAAAAGGATAAGGGTTATGCAAAATTCTCCAAGTGCAAATTTTGGCTTAAGGAAGTTTAATTTCTTGGTCATATCATGAACATTAAAGGAATTCATGTAGATCCTGGAAAGATTGAGGCAGTGAAGAATTGGGTAGAACCCAAAACTCTCACTGAGATCCGTTCATTCCTTGGTCTAGCCGGCTAATACCGTCGTTTCATCCCAAGTTTCTCAAATGTTGTTGTGCCTCTCACCGCTTTGACTCATAATGATAAGTCTTTTATGTAGGGGCCATATTAAGAGAAAGCTTTTCAAACCCTCAAGCACAAGTTGTGTAATGCTTCAATCTTGACCCTCCCCGCTGGAAATGATGATTTCGTTGTCTATTGTGATGCTTTGAATAAAGGTCTCGATTGCGTCCATATGCAACGAGGCAAAGTCATAGCATTCGCCTCGAGGCAGCTCAAGATCCATGAGAAGAATTACACAATACGTGATCTAGAACTAGGTGTTGTCGAGTTTGCACTCAAAATATGGAGACACTATCTTTATGGCACAAAGTGTGTTTTATTCACCAATCATAAGAGTCTCCAGCATATTTTCAATCAAAATGAGCTGAACATGACACAAGGATGATGGGTTGAGTTACATAACGACTATGACTGCGAGATACGTTACCATCCTGGAAAAGCGAATGTCGTAGCCGATGCATTGAGTCGTAAGGATTACGTCATGCTTCAAAGTATTACCACTCAATCTGACCTTAAAACTTGTATTCTCGAAGCCCAGCATGAATCAGTTACCAAAGGCAACAAGTATGATGAAATGTCATGCGGTGCATAACTTCAATTGGAGACAAAACCCAATGGCTTGCTGTACTTTCTAGAGAGAATATCCTTCCAATGCTCCAGGGGTTATTCTCAGGAGGAGCTGACTTATAAAAATGAGACGATCTTGTTTCTTTTCAACAACGAACAAGTTCAAATCAACAAGGATAGAAAGAAAGCTACTAGAAAAAAGTTGAAGCAGAGGGAGAAGATGTAGGAGGAGGCCCAACTTACGGTTTCCATTAAGGTGGGAGAAAAAGCCTGCATAAAGGCTTATCTCAGGGCCCACAGCTTCATAGCAGGCAAGTAGGTCCCATGTCTGAAAAGACCCTACAGCGACATGTCAGTGAGATCGAGGCTGACATTCGCTTAGGAAGAAGGAAGGAGGTATATCAAACTCAAGGTGTATAGAGGATGGTACCCAAACAAACACCCAAACCACAACCAATAAAATCTGAGCCTACACCTCCCTTCTCCATCAAAACTGAACCCCACTATTGAACCTTACACTCTTGAACCTATAACATCAGCCTTAACTTCACCCTCACCTATTGCCTCTCAACAACCTCTACCACTACTCATCCTATAACCCAAAACACAACCTTAAACCTAACCATTACCCAAGCCATCCTCTGGACCATCTAAGCCTCTGACCATAGAGGAATTTAAAGAGATCAAAAGAAAGCTCATCAACTGCACAAACCTAAGCGACATCTCTTGTGAGGAAGAGCCCATAAGACTGAGATACATTGATGGCTCTTTGTGTTCACTCACAAGAGATGAATTCCTAGATTTGCCCAGAGGAATACTAGAGAAAGCTCTTTAACTCTTAGCAACAAACTCAAACTCCCTCAAAAAAGAAGAGAAGAAGCTGAGGAGAAGATTGGTGACTTTACTGGACACTAGGAAAGGGGACAAACTTCCAAGCATGCCCCTCACTCCAAGAAGAAAAATTGTCTTAGTTCTAGAACTTTTGCATAAGTTTAGTTCTTTAATCAATCCCTGTAATAGCTCTTGTACATCTTTTATCTTTTGTATCAATATACATTTATAGGTTAACCCTATTATTATATGTTGCTCTATAGTATGTTTGCAGGAAACACATTAGTCTTAGTCAATTTCTTGAATTGACCAAGTGTAGAACAACATCTACAGATGAACAAATTAGTCCTCTGTAGATCTTCTAGAATAATACAAGTATGGACTCTGTTGAACTCCTGTGGAAGCTTTAAACAACTGGAACATTCAACTATAGCTCCTATGGAAGACCAACTTGTTATGGATGAACAAGTAAAACATCTGCGGAAGACCAATCTCCTACGAAAGACCAAGCTCATACGAAAGACCAATCTCCTACGGAAGACAAAGCTCGTGCGGAAGAACAATATACTTGCATGTACACCATGTACATCAAGTCAACAAGTCAAACACTAAAGTAATGTCATAAGTCAACTTCTGCGGACGACTTCACTTTAGTCAGAGAACGTCATGTCAAGAAATTCTTTGAGTAACTTTCTTACCTCGATAAGAAAGTTACTATTACCCTAACAGTATATATCTAAGCCTATAAATACGAGGCTAGGTACAAACTTTTAGGTAACAATTTGCGATCGACTGCAACGAATCATTATGATCAAACCCTAGAAGCCGCAAACAATCTCATAACAATACACGCATTAATATAGCATTAGAACCCTAGAAGTAGCTATAGTATTCATTGTTTGTTTGCTTATTGTAATCATTATTCAAACATTAATGGAAGACTTTTGAAATATTTATGTTGTTCTTCATCTTATATTCATCTACTTTTCATTAGTTTGATTTGTTCTTAATTCTTTGTTTTTGCCAAACAACTTTACATCAATCAATTAATCGAACAACAATCAGTTATAATTCCGCAATCACTGTTTGTCATCAACTAAACTGATAATTCCCTTACGATCCTTGGATTCACAGGTGGTATCAGAGCCAAGTGCTCGTTGATTCAGATCAGTTGATCTATCAGTATTAGTTTGTTTGATTAATTGTTTGTGTCATTAGATCTATCAAGTTTTTTATCAGATCTATTGATTTTGATTAAAATTGTCTTAGGGTTTGTTCATAAGATTTGAGAATTTAAAACTCGTTTTCGATCGTGTTATTGAACGAAACAATTAAATCATAAGTCAGATTTAGTTAATCAATAGCTAACTACGATATTAAGATCAACAAATTGGTGTAATCATAATATTTGTTATATCGACAATCGGGTTCTGTTCCATTGCATGATCAACTCCAATCTACATTAGACTTGTTTTAATTTGTAGATCTGAGTTACTGTTCGATTGCTAACAATTGTTCAATCATATTTGAACAAATCCAACATTAAACATTCTCAATTAAATTACAAGTGAGAGTTTATTGAGAGAATTGAGTAATTATGACATCAAGATCTTAATTAACTGATCATTAAGAGGTTGTCATTAATTAGCTCATCTTTAACAAAACATTAATACCACATAATTTTGGTTTAATTGATTTTATATCTGTGTTGTTGCTGATTTGTTATTGCTGTGTGAGTATGAGAACACCATAGTATATTAGATCACTTGACACTCTAATAAATATCAAATGAATTAAACATAAGTAATTCTTCTGTTGAATCTGCCTACCAACCCCATAAGTTGGAGAGCAAGGCTGACTTCAAAACATGGAAAATCCGTTTTAGGCACCATGTAAATTACACTGATTCTGATCTATAGTCATCTATAATAGAAGGTCCATACAATCCACCAATATTAGGACCTGATTATAATAACAAGAATCAGCCTATCAGTTTAAAGAATTTATCACCTGATGTACGACGAAGGTCAAGATTGTTATCAAAGCCTATAGTCTGCTTACTATGGCTTTGCCTGAAGATCTTCTCATTAGGTGTGAAGCCTACAAAACAGCAAATTCACCATGGAAAACTTTGCACACCATGTGTGAAGGCAATGATGAAATAAGAAGCATCAGAAAGGATACACTCAGGTCCCAATATGAGACACTCCATCATATTAAGGGTGAATCCATTCCTCAACAGCTACATAGATGAGAGTTGTGACTGAAATGAAATGAACATCTTGGAGCATCTTGGAGCTGAAATATAGCAATATGGAACTCAACAAGAAGATGATCCGTACACTACATGAGAGTTGGACGTATATAGTATCTATGTTCAAGAACACCCTTAATTTGAAAGCTATCGGGCTTGATACATTATTGGCTAAAGTTGAAGCTCTTGAACTTGATGAGAAAACAAGAAACAAGAGCGTGGAAGCAACCATGGCTCCCTATCAATACAAGGAATCAAATAGTACTAGGAGTGCTTTCATTTCAAATTAAGATGATGAGAGCTCTTGTGCTATGAGTTATGAAGAAGATGAAGTTGGTTTTTACGCATCAAGACCAGCTAAATCGGCTCAAAGTCACTCAAGCAACAAAATAAAAGGGAAAAAGGACGATGGAAATAATTCAACTGCTAAGGGATCATCCTTAAACAACAAAACCAACAAAAGTTCAGAACCAACTATTGTGGTTCTTGATTCTAAAGAGCAAAGAACAACATTTGAAGCTTTTAGCTTAAGCTTCCAAGCATATCTGGGTAGTACTTTGACCCAGCTTATTTTTGCCAGCAAGATCTAGAAGAACTTCATCCTGATGAAGTAGAAGAAATGGATCTGCAATGGCAGATGGCAATGATTGCTTACAGGGCAAAGATGTACCTGCGGAGAAACAAAGGATTATCTGCTCCAGGTAGAGCAACAAAGATAGGAGTTGATAAATCTAAAGTGAGATGTTTCAAGTGTAACCTATATGGGCATTCTCAAGAGAATGAAACCAGCAGTCCACGTATCAGCAACAATATCAACCTCCTCAACACTAGCAACATCAAAATCAAGCAAATCAAAGGCCATTCAAGCAGCCTCAGCTCACCAACTCATCCCCACCAACCTTAAGTACATCTGCAGGTAGCTCAAGCAAGAACCAAGATACTAGATTAATAATCCTGCATGATGGTACTTGCGATTAGAGCTTATATGAGATGGAAGTCTTGGAAGAGAATCAAGCTCTCATGGAAAAGTTCCACCAATGTCAAGAAAGGTAAGGGAGGGTTATGTTCATCCAGGTGCATTAAGGAAGTTGAAAGGTATATAAGTTATGCTCAACAACTTGCCAATAAAGTTAAGAAATAATGGTTTTAAATGAATCTCATGTAAGGAGACATAAACATTATCAGGTAAAATCACATCCTTACAAAAAAGATTTAGATAAACTAGTTTCTGAAAATCAATAGCAGAACATGCATCTATTAAAGTGAAACTTCAGAAGTTTCAACTTTCATCTCAACAATATGAGAAGCTGTTAAATTCTGATATTGAATCACAAAACAATTTAGGTTTGGGTTTTCATAATGTTGCACCCCTAGTGGATAACAATTATACCTCATTACCTGATTCTATGACTAACAGCTTATCAAACCATTTTGTACCAAGCACCAATAATGAAATTAAAACCAAAATTAATCAAGTGGCCAATGGTGATGATTCTGAGGTGAGTGAAACTAAATGAACTCATTCAGAAGTTTCAAAACAAGATGAATCAGATTTTGATTTTGATGGATGTGATGATCTGTTTGAGCTGGATGATCATGATCAACATCAAGGTGATGATCAGGTTAAAAGAAAAGCGTGGTATTTGAACCTTTAATACCAAAAGTACTAGAAGAAATCAAGCTGCCCTATCCATCTTAACAAAGAAACTTGTTAAAGACTATGTATAAGAGAATAGTTCAATTGAATGCTGGGATTCAAGAGCTCAACAAACAGCAAGTCTCTCAATCAACAACAAAAAGGTCCAAAACTGATGAGAAGCTGACTTCTATAGAAGAAACAAAACCTACTTCCGCAGAGAAGACATGGAAGGCCATCTCAACAACTTCAGTTGATCTTCTTCGAAAGAAGAAGATTGTTGAGATACCAGGACAATCATCAGAAGATCCTCAGTGGATGAAGAGAACTGTGAGTTCATCTAAACAGTCATATGTAGAAGACATACGGAAGAAGCAAGTGTCTATTGAAAACTTGGTAGCAAAAGTAAATAAACCTTTTCCTGAATCTTCAACAGTCAAAAGCACATGCAAGAAACCTGGGAAGGCTGTGCATCATTAACAAAAGTCAGTTGCTGAAATATTAGAACCATTTGACATTATGTCAGGAAATGAAAAAGGCTCTTCAGTAGAAAATTTTGAAAACGAGTTGAAAGAACATAAAAAAACAGCTGAAACAATAGAAGAAAAAGGTTGAATCAGGAAGTGAAGCGGAAGATAAGTATTGCAAGTGGTCTGATATGACCAAACATAACACCAAAGATTGCTACTTCAGCAGCTACTATTCCATCAGCAATATGAACAACTATATGACTTCAGATTGCTATTTCAACAAGAATTGTGCAATTTGCAACAAAAACAATCATTCAACTCAAGAATGCTACTTTAATAAAAAGAACAAAACAAAAGTTCCTAAGAAGAAGCAATCTGAGAACAATGATGTAGGTTCATAATATGAAGATAACATCAAAGAGTCAAAACCAAAGCAGCAGCAGCCAACGAAAAAGGCTGGAAAGACAAAGAAGAGACCTAATGCTGATGATCACCAACAACAAAAAGTTGAAAAGGATAAGAAGCAAACATCTGCTTTTAATGTTTAATCAAAGAAGAAGGAAAAACAGCAGTCTCATAGCAAGACACCACACATAAAGGTGGACTTGAATGAAAAATCAACAGATGCTGATGAGACATTCTCTGACCATTTTGATAAAGGTACTGAAGTATCAAAGTCAAAATCAAAGGATGCTGAAACCTTCCTCAAGAAAGGTTCTTCATAAAAGGAAGATAAGAAGAAAAAGAAGGTGGAAGAGGAAGTGACTGAGAAACAAGTTCAAAATATCTTAATTCAATCTCCAAAAGAATCATCCTCACAACCACAAACAAAACAAAATGAATCATTTGAGTCTAAAGTCAAACCTGAATCATCAAAACTCATTCATGAAGGAGTGACAATTTTAGACACCAGTGGACAATCCAGGCTCATTAAGGCTTGGGTTTCCTATTCTAATTGATTTCATTTTATGTGCAGGAACATACAAGGAGGGCTAACAACAAGTGGTATGTTGACAGTGGATGTTCCAGGCATATGACAGGAAACTGTTCTCTCCTCCATGACTTCAAACTTAAAAATGCTTCTTATGTAACATTTGGTGGGGATAAGAAGGGAGATAAAATTATAGGTGAAGGAATGGTAACTAATGGTGCGCTCAAGCTTGAGAAAGTAAATTTTTGTGAAAACTTGCAATATAATTTACTCAGTGTCTCTCAAATTTGTGATCAAAATTATACCACTTTATTTGATAACACTCATTGTTACATTCTTAAGCCTGGTTTGAAAATCCCAATTGATTACATTCTTCTTAAAGCACCAAGAAACGGCAATACATATGTTTTGGACATGAACAACACCACACTAACATCAGATGTTTCCTGATTTCTAAGTCATCAGAAGATGAACCTCATCTATGGCATAGAAGGCTAGTTTATTCTAATATGAAGAACATGAATAGGTTGGCCAAAAATGACTTAGTCATTAGCCTTCCTAAGAAAGAATTTCAATGTTCTACTCATTGTTCTTCATGATACAAAGGAAAACAACATAAGGTGTCTCATAAGTCTAAAACAATTAACACAAATAAAACACCACTCAAATTGCTTCACATGGATCTCTTTGGTCCAACCAATGTCATGAGCATTGGTAAAACACAATATTGTTTGGTCATTGTTGATGATTTCACTAGATTCGTATGGGTCTTTTTCTTAAAACATAAAAGTGAAACATCATAAACACTAATGGAGTTCATCACTAAAATTGAAAATCAGCTTGATTTAAAAGTCAAAATTTTCAAAAGTGATAATAGGTCTGAATTTGTTGACTTGTTCTAGATACCTTTTGCAGGAATAAAGGCATAGCAAGACAGTTCAGTGCACCAAAAACTCCATAACAAAATGGAGTTTCTGAGAGAAGAAATAGAACTCTCATTGAAGCAGCTAGAACAATGCTAGCTGATTCACATCTACCCATTACTTTTGGGCTGAAGCAGTGAATACAACTTGCACCGTTCAAAACAGAACATTAGTTGTTAAAGAACATAACAAAACAACTTATGAGCTTTTATTTAAAAGAAAACCTTTTATATGCCATCTTCGAGCTTTTGGGTGTCATGTGTCTTTGTTAAACACCAATGAACAGTTAGGAAAGTTTTCAGAAAAATCCTATGATGGTTTCTTTGTTGGTTATTCATCAACATCCAAATCATATAGAGTTTATATTCCACAACAAAACATTCTGGAAGAAATCCCTAATGTAACTTTTGATGAAACGTCATTTACAAAAGTAGTAATAGGTTCATCATGGTTGTTTGACATAGATGCTTTCACAAATTCATTTAACTCTGGTTATTTGAATATTGCAAGTTGTATGGACACATGTTATCCTTATGTACCTCTAACAATAAGTCAAGTGCCACTAACTGTGAATCCACCAAGACCTCATTCCAATACTTAAAGTGTTGCAGATCATGGCCCTTCACCACAATCAAGTAATGGACAGACCAATGGAAATCCAACTTCGACCTTCAAAAAAGTTAATGAAGTATCAGCAACTATTAACTCTACCTCCGCGGATTGTGATACTGCATCCATAGAAGTTCCTACATCCATAGATGTTCCATCTACATCCGGAGATACTACAATTCCTTTAACTGAAGTTCCAAATCCATTAGTACAAAGTCCATATCCATTAACAACATCAACAGAACCACAACCTACATCTGGAGATGTTCCTGTAACACCTACGGAAGTTCAACCTCCATCTGCTGAAGCACAAATCAAGAAGATGGATACCATTCAGCATCAGACCACTATGATAAATAATTTGACTACTTCGATAATTCTCCATCACAGCTAGATCAATCTCCAACACCACACATAACCAACTTGGAAACTTTCATTCCAGTTAAAACAATGCCTATAACCAGAATTTGTAAAGATCACCCAATTGAAAATATAATTGGTGATCTTCGTGAAAGAACCATAAGAAATCAAAGGGGAGCAGCCAACATTTGTCTCTTCTCCTGTACTCTATCTCAAGTGGTTCCACCCAATATTACACCTGCACTTAAAGACAATAGCTGGATTGAAGCTATGCAAGAGAAGCTTTAACAATTCAAAAAGCAGAAAATTTGGAATCTAGTTGATCTGCCTGACGGCCAATATCTAATTGGTACCAGATGGCTTTTTAAAAACAAGCTAGATGATAGAGGAATCATTGTAAGAAACAAAGCAAGGCTGATATCCCAAGGCTACACTTAAGAAGAAGGAATAGACTATGATGATGTCTTTGCACCAGTTGCATGGATCGAAGTAATCAGAGTTTTTCTAGCCTATGCTTCATATAAGAAATTCACAGTTTACCAAGTGGATGTAAAATGTGCTTTCTTATATGGTAAATTGATGAAGAGGTCTATGTTACTCAACCTCCAGGCTTTGAAGATCTAGATTACCCTCACATGGTATACAAGCTTGACAAAGCTTTGCATGGACTTCATCAGGCTTTAAGGAAATGGTATGAGTCATTATGATCCTTTCTGCTGAATCCTGGATACAAGAGAGTAACAATAGATTAGACTCTCTTCCTCAAGCATAAACATCAAGATCTCTTGGTGGTTCAAATATATATGGATGACATTATATTTGGATTAACAAACAAGAGATTGTGTGAAGAGTTTGAAGCATTGATGAAATCTGAGTTTCAGATGAGCTCTATAGGAGAATTAGCATTCTTTCTTGGATTACAAGTTCATTAGAAACCAGATGCAATATTCATCAACCAAGAAAAGTATATTCATCAAATGAAGAAATACTCTCTTGCTTATACATCTTCATGCAAAACACCAACATCAACCATAGATAAGATAGTATCTGATCCTAAAGGGAAGTCTGTAGATCAAAGATTATATAGATCAATGATAGGATCATTAATGTATTTAACTGCTAGTAGATCTAACATTATGTTTGTTGTTTGTGTTTGTGCAAGGTACCAATCTGATCTAAAGGAATCACATATGAATGCTGTGAAGAGGATAGTCAGATATCTTAAAAGAAAGCCAGCCCTTGGACTTTGGTATCACAAAGAAGGAGAATTTAACCTCTACTCATGTTCAGACAGTGAATTTGGAGGGTGTAATAATAATTGAAAATCCACAACAGGTGTATGTCAATTTATAGGACCAAGGCTTGTATGTTGGCAGTGCAAGAAACAAACAAATGTTTCCGTATCCACTACTGAAGCTGAGTACATAGATGCTTTAGCTGGTTCCTCGTAAGTTTTATGGTTGCAAAACGAACTACTTGACTATGGGTACCATTTTCTTCACATAACAATTCATATAGATAACTCAGTTGCTATGTTTATCACTGCTAATCTAGTACAACATAGTAAAACAAAACACACAGAAATCAAATACCATTTTCTGAGAGATAAGGGTTTCATCAAGTTGATCAAAGTAGATACAAAGGACCAGCTTGCTGGTCGATTTTCTAAAGCCTTTGATTCAGTAAGATTTAATTTCTTAATTGAGTCTTTAGGCATGATCAACCTTAATTAATCATCATAACAAAGAAAAACATGATCTGTCCTTCAAATTCTATTTCTAAGAAAATTCCAAAAACATTCATAAAATCTATAAAAATACAAAAAGATTGTCTTGTTAAGTTGTTTTCTGTTTATAGAATTCATATTATGGGAAATGATAGTACACTATTACTTAGTTTACTTTCCAGTTTTAATCTTATAATAAAGACTAATCAGAAGTCAATAGATATCAAAGTAGGTTCAACTTGAGTAGAACATAAACATGTGCATGCTTAACATAATGTGAAGATATCAAATTTTAGGAAATTCCATTTTAAGGATCAAGCAAGTGAGTCTTATCCTGATGTGATCAAATTACTCACCTAAATACACTATGTTCTGACTTCTTGTAATTTCTATCTTTACAACTCATATTCCCTCTATTTTGTGTAAGCAAAGACCTGGGTTTATGACCACCTTTGTTTATGAACATAAACATCAGGTGTTATAACTTTGAGCATTATCATCCCTCTATTTTGTGTAAACAAGGACTTAGCTTCAAGGCACCTTTGTTTTAGGGAAGTAAAGACCTGGTTACCTAATAATGATCATATCAAAGGTCTAAAATAATCTAATGTGATCACCTATATATTATATTTTAAGAGCATACATATCAAATAACATTAATTAGATTTCATAGAAATATTAAGATAGAACATATACTTAAAAGGCACATAGTTTTTAAGTGTGAAAAAGTGATAACTTGACTCATAAATGAAGGACAAACTCTAATCTAAATTAAAGTGGTGTCCATATTTGTCAATCTTTCAACAATACCAAAACATGATAAGCAGCATGCCTTGTTGAACATATCCTCTTGTTTGAATTCTTGTGGACCATAATACTTGCAATCGCCACTAAATCTATGTCTACCGTTTAAATTAAAAAATGCATAAGGAAGGTTCTAGGTATTATAGTATGATCCTAAGATATGTTTCATATGCTTGTAAATAAGTTTCATTTTTGCTTATATTCAAAAGCCAAAAATATTTTTGTTTTTATCTTTGTTGGACAGAAAAGTGTGTTTTCACTCTCTTCTCTAATTAAATTTATGCTAAAATTCATCATTAAGCACAAATTTAGGGGGTTAGTAATAAATCAGCATGAAAAATGAGTTTATCAAAATTAGTGAAGAAAATTTGGAACTTGAGCAACTATTTGTGCTGTTGGATATTTGTCATGTCAAAATTTCTGCACAATTGCCTTGGAACAAAGTTAACAAGGTCCAATAGCAATAAATGATCTAATAATATATTACATTCATATAACAAAAAAGATAAATTGTTATCCTTCATCAGAAGTTACAGTGTAATATTGCTTTTCAGCAGATGCTACAGTGTAAATTTTAACAAAGTTAAAATTTGCCCCTCCGTAGAATGCTAAATTGCGGATGAGTACACCATTTAACAAATATGATTGCTATCCATAAGATTGGTAAACTATGGATAAGGATATTGTACTTCTGAAGATTTTGTATAAAAGACAAATTAAAATTTGTCTTTCGCATAAGATCTACGATGGAATTAACTTCCTGCGGAAGACTAAATTTCTACGGAAGAACAAATTACTTCGGAAGCATAATTATGGTTTCAGAGTCGTACATCATTAAATGAGATTTAAATAATATTCCGAAGATATAAATAGACTTGACCGTTATCATTTCTATTCACTTTCTCAGAATCATTTTTAGACCTAATCAGCGAAAAACTCTTAAATCCTTCATCTTTGATCATCAAACACTCAAAATACCTTCTTGTAACAAGAAACAAAAATCAAACCTGGATTGCATTACACCTTATGAATATTATCATCGAGGTAATCATTCTTTATGACATCCAAATCACTGATTGATTCTGAAATGTCATCGAAACTCTTCAACTTCTTCAAATTTTATGGTTTTGATTTCAAGTTTTGATCTTTAAATCATTGTTTTCTGATATTTTTATGTATTGCAGATGGCTAATCGATTTGCAAAAGAGCATAATGTATGTGTATTTTTCAATCCTGATGATCCTGTCACTGAAGGATGCACAAAAATTATTCGATATCTACACAAATCGAGATTACTTTACGTCCTACTGCTGACCCAATAATCTATCAAACTCATGTGATAGATTTCTGGAACACCGCAAGGGTAGCAGAGGAAAATGATGAACGAGTGATATGTGCATCTATCAGATATGAAGTACTGAGAATAAATGAATAGACAATCAAAAAGGTATAGGAGTTTAGAGAACAAGAAGTAGGTCACCCTGATGTATTCGATCATGAGTACATTCTGAGGGTATTTGACCTCAAGGGATACGATGGTGACTACTGAAATATTGAGATCAAGAAAGGGAGATTATGCAAGTCATATAGATTCATTTGTCATACTTATTTAAGTCAAACCAGAAGTCTGGATGGGATCGATTCTCAAGGCACATATCTTCAGGGATCATTGTAGTTTATAAAGGTAGAACTTATAACTACTCAAAGTATATTCTTGGATGTCTATATGATCAGATTGAAGTTCAGAAAGCTAAGAATATGTACATGTTCCCAAGATTTCTTTAACTGATCATCAATGATTCCATGCCACACACAGAGAGGGGAGGTGATGTGTTTGTTCAAGCACATTTGGGAAGGTCTGTGCTGAACAAGATAAGTGGAAGGTATGAAGGAGCTGAAATGGAGATGTTTGCTCATGTTGTGGATGAGAATTCTAATATACCACAAGAGTTGATCTTCATAGAACAACAAGAACAAGAAGATCAAGGTGAAGCATCCCCTGCATCAGCTGATCAAGCTATACAGTCTCCACCTCAAACTCCCATGATCAATCAACCACCATCACCCCTATATCATAAGATAATACCATTATCAGCATACCCACCATCACTAGTACAACCACCATCACCAGCACAACCATCATCACCACAAAGTGATCATACACAAACCATCACTCCCATTCAATTACCAACCTCTATAAACACTACTGGAACTGAACCAGTTTCACCAGCTAGTGAATAGACTTAACCAATTTAACTCTCATCACCTAAAACTTCTCAAGGCTCTACAGCTATAGAACCAGCTTTTACTTTTCAACTTTCTCCACAACAAGAACAACCTCAAATCATAATTTCCCCAGTTGTTGAATCCAATTCAACATCTAATAGCACTACTCCCACTGAAGTTGTAAATTTTGAAGAAGATCTTGATGATGTACATGATGGGGAAACTGAAGAAGTATGCTTGGAAAGTGAAAAAGATCAAGATCAGGAGGTTGAACAAGTGACTAAGACTGAAGAAAAGTTTGTGGATGTTATAGCTTATCATGAAGATGATCTAAATAATGATGAGATTGATGTGAGTAAAAGCTTTCTTATGGTTAAATACAACAATCTGATTATCAAGTCAAATAAAAGAGGAGAGAGACTCAGAGAGGATGCACTTCTAACTCTACAAGAAGGCTCAATCAGAAGACTGAGAGAGGATGCTCAAACAGATCATGAAGTTATTGATGCCCTCAATAAATTGGTAAGAGAATTAAAAGAATCTATGGAGAAAGAGAAAACAAATAAGGAGAAGAGTGTTATAGAAATGAACAAAGCAAAAGTCGATATTTTTGAAAAATCTGAGTTCCTAAAATTAGAAGATGATGAGATTGAGAGTTTGAAGAAAAGAAATAGCGAACTTGAATCTGTTCAAACTTCTCAAAAAGCACCACAAGCAGCAAAACAACAAACAACATCAAAAGCTATATCATCTCAACAACAAGCTTCAGTCATCCAATACAACGGGAAGAGAAAGTACTGGAGGAAGTTTGAAAAGGAAATCAAAGAGGTGCAAGACTCACCAAAGAAAACAAAAACATTATCACCTGAGCATACCCCATCAGCTGAATTGTCAACATTGAATCCAATTGAACCAAATAAAGAAAGTGATGCTGAGTGGGAGGAGCTAATAAAAGATGATACTCCCAAGGCTATTGAAACAACAACATCTGATGAGCTGCTCACCACACAAGACATACTTGAAGAATGATCAGAATCTATAATGTTCATGGACATTATTAACAAAGGGTTTCCATATGACATGGTGGAGAGGATGAATTCGGAGGAAATGATGCAAGCCATCAAAGATTTCACTATGGCTAGACTAATGATTCCAGGATGCAACTATGATACCTTCATCAACTTCTAAGTAATAGAAAAGCTAATAATGGAATTGGGTCATTATGACACCAAAAAGCTGAACTTGATCAACATAATTTGCTGGTTGCAAAATCACAACCACAAATTCTATGAGCTAAGAGACAGATCTGTAAAAGAGCTAAGACAAATGATAGAGTATGTGATGAAGTTTGAGTTACAGACTAGAGTTAGATTCAGAACAGAAGCTAAAAATCTGACTAGAGTTAGATTCAGAACAGAAGCTAAAAATCTAAGTCATGCCCATCAATCAACTCCTGTTAAGCCCATCATTATAGAGAGTAAAGATATGCACAAGGGCAAGGAGAAAATGAACAGAGAGCCTAAGTAGGTTATTCCAGGCAAAGTATGGCCTCTTGGAACAACAATAAGAGAAGTTGTTAAACACAAAACATACACTTTTTCAACTCTTCAATCACATCACAACTCCTATATCAGATGTAGAATATTAGATAGTTGCATGGAAATATGATGCCGGCTGGGATTGTGTAATCATAAAAAGAGCATCTGGGATGATTCAATACTGTCCTCAGATTGAATTAGCCATCTCACTCCTAGATGCTGACATCAAACAACTTCAAAGCTTACCAATCACTAACTACCCAATACATCCAAGGGGAATAGATTTCCCTAGGATGGTTGGAAAGTTATTATTAAAATTCAAGGATGATGTCCTTAAAGAAGCAAGAAGAGAAGATGTGGAGCATAATAAAAGAAAAGAAAGGCAGAGAAGGTCACTGTCCCACTCATCACACTCTATTAAAGATGAATTCTTATTAAGGGTTGGTCATGCCAACAAGAGAACTGCTTCAATTAAGAGCTTTGAAGGAAGCTAATTCATACATCCCATCACTCAGTGGGGATATGTTAAGAAAACTAAGGAGCTAGTATTGAAAAGAACAACAGATAAGAAAGGACCTACAAGTATTAGGATTTTTGATCCTTTGGAAATCAAATTCCTACATCCAAGCTACATCACTTATCTACATGATAAATTCTTTCCAAGGCTCTACAATCAACAGGCACTGAATGACTTATATCTATATGTGCACATGATTCAAGTAACAGATAAGCTGAATGCCACAACCAATAAAAGAAGAAAATATGAGGCTGGCCAGGTTATGGGATTTCAAATCCCTTCTATTACAGAATTGAGAATATCTGAAGAAGATGAATTAGAAGTTGTTAACAACAACAGTGTTGTTTCAACTTTGACAATGGAAGAAGATGTTTTTGGAATCAAGTATGATACCTTGAACAAGATGAGCAGAATGGGGATCAAGTATAAATACGATGATCAAAAGGAAGCTGTACCTTTCTTCAATAAAAGATGGTATCGAGAGTAAAAGAATTATAAATTTTAAGGAATTGATTAGAAGAAGCTAAACCTAAGGGGGAGTATTGTTAGGTCTAGAACTTTTGTATAGGTTTAGTTCTTTAATCAATCCCTGCAATAACCCTTGTACATCTTTTATCTTAGGTATGCAATATACATTTATAGGTTAACCCTCTTATTATGTGTTGCTCTATATGTATGTTTGCAAGAAAAACATTAGTCTTAGTCAATTTCTTGAATTGACTAAGTGATGAACAACATCTACGGGTGAACTATTTGTTCCTCCATAGTTCTTCTGGAATAATACAAGTATGGACTCCGTGGAACTCCTGTAGAAGCTTTACAACAACTAGAACATCCAACTGCAGCTCCTAGGGAAGACCAACTTACTGCGGATGAACAAGTAAAACATCTGTGGAAGATCAATCTCCTACGAAAGACAAAGCTCTTGCGGAAGACCAATCTCCTATAGAAGACAAAGCTCCCGCGGAAGACCAATGTACTTGCATGTGCACCAAGTACATCAAGTCTATAAGTCAAACACTAATATGATGTCATAAGTCAACTTCTGCAGACGACTTCACTTTAGTCAGAGAACCTCATGTCCAGACATTCTCTGAGTAATAAATACGAGGCTTAGGTACATACTTTTAGGTAACAATTAGCGATCGACTGCTACGAATCATTACAATCAAACCCTAGCAGCCGCAAATGATCTCATAACAATACACACATCAATATAGCATTAGAACCCTAGCATTAGCAGTAGTATTCATTGTTTGTTTGTTTATTGTAATCATTATTCAAACATTAATGGAAAACTTTTGAAATATTTATGTTGTTCTTCATTTTATATTCATCTGCTTTTCATTAGTTTGATTTGTTCTTAATTGTTTGTTTTTTCCAAACAACTTTACATCATTCAATTAATCAAACAACAATCAATGATAATTCCACGATCACTGTTTGTCATCAACAAAACTGATAATTCCCTTACGATCCTTGGATTCACCAATTGTCTAGTGGAGGTTTGATGAACCTTCAAATAACTTTGTTATGGAAGGGAGAATGGTGAACTCAATAAACTTAATATACCATCTCTGTTACACTCAAGCAGATTTGACATTGATGAGTTGGCAGAGAAGCTATTCTCCGATCCCTCAAACTCCCATGTAGTTACTCATATTAGAAATTGCCTAAGCGGCCTTCATCTTACTGAGCAGACCAAGAAAGCAATAACTAAAGCGGAGTTAAAGTTAAGAAAGGAAGAAGAAGAGGGTTCCACTAAAGGAAGTTCATTCCTTCAAATGGTTGAAGGCCCTGCTTCAGATTCCATAGTTAGATGGCAATATGACTACGATTCCCATAAACTAACTCTCTTCAGAGGGGCAAAGCAAAGGGTACATGTCATTCAGAGCAATAGATTAGATCTCCTATCTATAAATGACTTGTACAAACTTCTCAGCACCACTTCAAGAAAGAACAAGGAGACTGACAAATACCCCCTTTCTTTGGTGCTGAAAGTTTTGAGAAGAAGAAGGGAGTGAAGTTTTGGTAGCATCAGTCTAGGTGGAGTTTGTTGGATCAGAAGATCAGATGAGGCTAGTGCAACCAAAACTGCACTTAAAATATTTTGAGTGCAACTGAATAAAAGCTTCCGAAGACAAAGATGCACTTCGAGGCTATGTTGAAGATCTTCCAAAGCTTAAGGAAAAAGAACTTCTGAAGGAAGAACTCAGTCTTCCAAAACTAAATAGTTCTCCTTCCGAAGTATAATACTTAGAAGATTCAAGACAAAGCATTTCGAAGGACAAAGTCATGAATGCTTGCAGAAGTCTCAGAAGAAGTTATTTCTTCCAAAGTATAAATGGTTTCTAAAGAAATTATTCTTCCAAAGCCATTTAACATTCAAAAGAACTAAATATGAACCAGTGGATAAAAGTATGGTCCGACTGACACATGCTGCCAACTCTAATATAATGCATGGCGCTTTCCCATGCCCATGTAGTTGACTATACTTTATTCCACTGTTTATCTTTTATCAGTTAGTACAGTTACCAACTTTAGTAGGTGACAAAAGGTAAGCCATGGACATGTCATGGCTTCCTAAGCTAGGATAGTATTTTTTTCTTAGACACCTTACTTCTAGTAATGTAGTATTTGTTTAGATATAAGTTCCAGCTAGTTTTCTAAGTATAACAGGCTGTAGATAGTAGTATATATAGTTTCTCAATGTAACTCATTATGCATGCTTTGTAAGAGTCTTGTAACACTGAGTTGAGAATTAATATATACAAGTATCTTGAAAAAACAATTTGTTGTGTTCATTAGCTTAGTATATTATTATCAACTTAGAGATTTTGCATCATCAAACGACTGAGACTTGGTGAGTTTGTGAGGAAAATAATGTGTTGAAAGACAAACACGGATCCTGCAATGTCACTGCAATGTCACTTTAGGGTCTTCTCTGACATGGGACCCACATGCCTATCGGTGAAGCCATGGGCTTTGAGATAGGCCTTCATCCATTCCCTATCTGTCACCTTTTTGATAGCTGCAAGTTGTGCCTCTTCCTCTTTCTTCTTCTCTTTTAGCTTCTCCCTGGCACTCCTCTTCTTCCCCTTAGTCATTTGATCGTGCTCTTCAAAGAAAAGAAACAAGATTTTCTAACTATCATGAGGTGCCAACTCCTCTTGAGAATAGTCTCTAGAGCAGAGAAATGCTATCTTCTTCAACCTCTCCTTATCGATAGGTTCCTCCTTCTCTTTCCTTTTCTCCTCCTCAACGGCTAACCTTGCTGCTTCATCCTTTTCCTTTTGTAGAAAAGTTGCATTCTCTCGCTCCATAAGCTCATCAAGTAGGAGTACAACTATTTCTTTATTGTCTACTCCTAGGCTGATGAGCCTGTCTATCACCTCCACTCTCTTCTTATTGTTGATACTATCTTAGGCGGCTGTTGGTACTTTGTTGCTTGCAGCCAATCGCTTCCTATTATCAACTCTTCCCTTTATATTTAGCTTCTCCAACCTTTCTTCTTCTAGAAGCTCATTAGTTGTGACCTTCCTCTTCCCCTTAGGATCAAAGGAAAATTTAGCATTTGGAGACTCAGGCTTAGAGGGTTTAGGTTGGGAAGAGTAAGGTTGGACTTATGGTGTTTGAGAAAATGGAGTTGTAAGGAAGTCCTTACTGTTTACCTAAGAGGCTAGATCAAGACTGACCTCTATGATGAATAGGTCATCGGACATGGAAGATAGTTCCATGATTCCTTCCGCAGCTTGAATTTCTCCTTCGGAAGAAACTTGAACTGCACTTTCTATCCCTTCTAAATCGGTTGTTGGGTCATGAATCTGTATATCCCTTTCGAAGTTAATCTCAGCTTCAATAGAGACCTTAGGTTGACCAACTTCCTCTTCAGAGGTAGGTGGTGCACTCAGCTTTTGAAGCTCTTCAGCTCTAAAGTAGGCAACAACTACATCAGGAGAGGGCTGTTCAAGGGAAGAGCTTATCAGAAATTTGGTTAGAAACCTGTTAAGGTCGATAAGCATCCTTAGGTCCACTTGAATTGTAATGGGAGTTGGTTGAGGGAAGATGGTTGCAGGTTGTTGCTGTGTGGAGTAAAAGGAAGAAATGATATCAAGAGAAGTTGTTATGATAGCAAGGCTGGGTTCCTCATGTCTTTTTTTCTATACATTCTCCCCTTTTTGGTAGCATCACCTTGAGAAGCAGATGAGCTAGAGGAAGAACTTAAAGAAACCTGAGTATGTAAATACCTAACTAGCTTCTCACTCTGTGTCACAGCTAGTTGATCCTTGAGATTTTGAATCTCATGTTGCTGAGTGGCAGTCCTATCTTCTAAAGTCCTAACCTTGAATTCAAGGTCTGAGACTTTAGAAAGTAGGTAACTGATTCTGAGTTGTAGACTACCCTCATCTTCTTTTAAAGAATCATTGGGAGATGAGATAACATACCTGGGATGTTCATCATCACCACCAGATGTGGTTTCTTAGCGCCCTAGATACCCTTGTGTACTGATATCTCTTTCAGAGTTATCAATGGGCAAGGCTGCCGTAGATTTAGTCCCACTTATGTTACCACCATGCTGAGAGGCTAATGAAGTATTCTCAGTAGTAGCAGTTGAATCTACATGAGTTACCTCCAATCTGTTTGGACTCACCTCAGTTTGGGCTAGCTAATGTGGGCTTGATATCAGAAGTTCCCTAGGGCTCAATTGATCTGAGGAGTGGTTTGGTAGATCAACATCATCGGCCGGAATGAACATAATATCCTCATCAGGTCGGGTTAGTAGGTCAAGAAAGGATATAGAGGTTATTTCTAATGACCCAGGACCTTGGTCAGCACCTAATGTTCTTCTGCAACAGCAGTTGAACCAGTGATATGGTTGCTCCTTTTTGGCTGCTCAAGGGAGTGTTGGAACTCACCCTGAGGGATTGTGGCTTGGGTAATGGGCTCATCAGGTTAAGATTGAGGAGACTCAACACTAATATTAAGGTCTATTATGGAGGATGGTTGGATTGGCTTTGGTATGTGATTTTGATTGGGTGGGAAGAAGTGATTGGCTTTGTAGTGGTGGTGTCTTGTGCGGGTTCATCACCTGCTAGGTTTGCAGGGATGTCACCAGGAGCCATTGGCTCAAGCATACCTGGAAAGAGATTAGTAAAACTTCCATAAAGTTAGTGGATACCTTCTTCAGCATTTTGAAGATACCCGACTTCATTTGAGGAACCACTAGAACATTTGCACATTTTAGTTTATCCTGATACAACTCACAGTTTATTATGTGCTGAATAAACCTGGGATACATATAGAATGTATTCCTGGTGAGATTACCACTTAGGTTGTTCAGCATAAATCTTGAGCAGTTGAATCTGATCCCTTTCACCAACCCATGGACTAGGTAGCCTATATCATATGGGATTTGGTCACAACCCCCTGATTTGTTGGATAAGCTGTGTACGACAATGTGTAGCAAGAATTTCCAGTTGTAAGAAAAGTTGAACTTGTAAATTGTAAACTTGCTTACATCTCCTTCCTATCCCATTTGGGTGTAAGTGTCCTCCATATCAGACTTGGGAAACTCAGTAGGGCTCCTACAACATGGAGTTCCAGATGCTCCCTGATAGTGGTCTCATTTATAGTAATCTTTAGTCCGTAGATACTTGACTTCATAACCCTTTCATTGTTGAGCATGTCATTTTGACCATTGGCCTATAATTTGGCCATGTGGTTTGCATAGATGGTAGGGTTAATAGTAAGAGTAGCACAGTATGCGGAGTGTGTTAGAAATTGGATGATGGGTGTAAAATCGTCATCCCTTAAAGAGTCAAGGATGGCGACCTGATTGTGTTGGGGATTCAAAGCCATTGTTGTGAAAGTACTATTGGATTGAAGGAATTTGAGAGTGAGTGAAGAAGATAGTGGAAATTTAGGGCTTTTACAATGGTAAAGATTTCAAAGAAAGAGAGTCGGAAGTATTTAAATGGTGGGTAAAACGCCAACCGGATAAGGTGAAAGTACAGTTTAGGTTCCGATTTGACAGAGGCGGTCAGATAAACCATTTAAAATAATTCAACAATCATGAATAAAATCTTGCTTTTTATAGAATGGGGCCTAAAGATTTTCGTTACATAGTAAAGTTGTTCTTCCGAGAGTAAATTGCTTCCGAGAGTAAAATTGCTTCCGAGAGTAAACACTTGTGTTTCTCAATATTGTCTTCCGAAGCCACCATTTCTTTTGATGCAAAGTATGTCTTAAAGACAAACTTTGCTTACGGGAGTAAAGTGTTCTTCCAAGAAGAAGTTAGTAACCCTCGAAAGGGAATTTGATCTATGATCATGTTTTCTTCTGAGGCGAAAAACTCTTTAGAAGAGGGTACTGATGCTGAGGAATTTGCCTTTGGAAGATAAATAAAGATCTCTTCCAAGGGAAAATTTCTCTTCAGAAGAATTCATACTTAGAAAAGTTGAAGAAAAACTTTTTGTAACAGAGCTTAGATTGTAAACAGAAAACTTAGACAAGACATATCTTTAAAAGATTTTCAAAAGAGATTTACACGTCAATACTAATCATCCCAATAGCCATAATTAAGTAGTTAAATCTTTGTTCATCAAAGGCTTTGGTAAACAAATCAGCATATTGTTCATTTGAATCAACTTTGACTAATTTGATTAATTGTTTCTCATTTATATCTTGAATGAAATGATACTTGGTGTCAATATGCTTGGTCTTGGAGTGCTTGGCTGGATTTTCTGTGATAGAAGTAGCACTCTTGTTGTCTATGTGGATACGAGTCTCCATGAAGTTGAAATCATAGTCTAACATCTAATTCTAAATCCATAGCCGTTGAGCATAGCAGCTTGCAGCAGCAATGTATTCAGCATCAACACTTGATGTAGAGACACATGATTGCTTCTTGTATTTCCAGGAGATGATCCTTCCACTAAATAAATCTCATCCTCCTGATGAGGATTTCTTGTTAATGTTGCAGCCTCCATAATCACTGTCAGTGTAACCATAAAAGTTGAAATCCTTGTTCTTAGGATACCAAAGGCCCAGTTTGGGAGCTCCTTTGAGGTATCTAAGAATTCTCTTGATACTAGTTAGGTAAGACACCTGGGGAGCAGCCTGATATCTTGCACAAATGCAAGTTGCAAACATGATATCAGGTCTACTTGTAGTGAGATACATCAGAGACCCAATAATTGCCATGCACTGATGCTGGTCAATATCCTCCCCATCGGAATCAGGACAAAGATTGTGATTTCTTTGTAAAGGTGTTTTGGCTGGTTTACAATCTTTCATCTCAAATCTTTCTAAAATGTCCTTGACATACTTAGATTGATTGATGAAGAACCTTTCTTCCATCTGCTTCACTTGAATTCCAAGAAAGAAATCCATCTTTCCCATGGAACTCATCTCAAACTTCTTCCTCATGAAGCTTTCAAAGTCTTTGCACATTTGGTCATTTGAGGAATCAAATATGATGTCATCAACATAGACTTGTACAAGTAACATGTGCTTCCCAGATTTCTTTATGAATAATGTCTTGTCTATGGTGCCTCTGGTGTAGCCATTCTTTAAAAGAAACGGAGACAGTAACTCATACCACAACCTAGGTGCTTGGTGTAACTCATAAAGAGCTTTATCCAGTTTGCACACATAGTTAGGGTGCTGTGGGTCTTTAAATCCAGGTGGTTGTAACATATAGACTTCTCTATCAATATTCCCATATAAAAATGCACATTTGACTTCAAGGTGGGGGACTAGGAAGTTCTTGGATGCTACGAAAGCAAGGAAGATTCGCACAGCCTCATGTCTTGCAACTGGTACAAAGACATCAGTGTAATATATGCCTTCCTCTTGTGTGTACCCTTGAACCACAAGTCTAGCTTTGTTCTTGATGATCAATCCTCTTTCGTCTCTTTTGTTTTTCAACACCCACTTGGTGCCAATAGGGACTTGGCCAGGTGGCAATGAACATAGGTTCCAATACCTTTTGTCTCTTGAATTGAAGCAACTTCTCTTGTATTGGTTTAACCCAATTGTTTTCCTTTAGAGCTTCTTCCACCTTTATGGGTTCTATTTAAGACAGAAAGTATGAGTACAAGCAGACATTCCTATTATGAGTCTGACTTCTAGTTCTCACAGCTTCTGAGACATCCGTAATAATGTCCTTAGCTGGATGAGTGTTGTGTATCCTGAGCCTATGAATCACATCTAGTTTTATAGATAGATCCAAGTTTGAAAAGTTTTGCTCAGGATCATGAACATTAGTACCAGCTAATGTCTTACAATCATTCAATGAGTACTAATTGAATAAATGTATGATAGCATCAATGGTATTTTATTATGAAGTAGCATCAACAGTTGCCAATTCCTCCAAATCACTATTTTCATTAGCTTGGTCTTGAGTGTTGGAGTTGTTAGCTGATGAGTTTTGAGACTCAGTTGGCTGACAACTTCTTAAAGCTCCACTATTTCCTAAGATGTTCAAGCTTTTAGGACTTCCAGTAGTGGGTGCTTGATCTTCATGTCTTTTTAGAGAATTGGAATAGGTCTGGGTAACTCAAACAGTTGATCATCATAGGAGTCATTTTGAGTTTCTGTTCCAGCTAAAACATTCTCACAAGATGGTTTAGATAGTTAAGAAACAATTCTAAATCAAAGATATGGTCAAGACGTTTCTCCTTAACACAAGGAGTTTGCTCATTTACAACAGTGTTGGATGATTCCTCTAATTGTTGATTTTTAATGTTGTACACTGTATAAGCAATAGAGTTTGAGGAATACCCAACAAAGATAGTATCATCCGACTTCTTAGCAAATTTTGCTAAACTATCCTTTGTGTTAAGTATGGTGCACCTGCTGCCATAGGATCTTAGAAAGCCAATGAACGGTAGCCTATTGTTCCATAGCTCATAAGGGGTTTTTCCATGGGGCTTAACAATGAAAACCCTGTTCTACACATAACATGCAGTCCTAACTGCTTCTGCCCAGAAACTAAGAGGCAGCTTTCAATCAGCTAACATAATTCTTGCAGCCTCAATAAGTGTCTGTTTCCTCCTCTCAGCAACACTATTGTGTTGAGGAGTTATAGGAGCACTATATTGTCTGGTAATCCCTTTTGAGTTATAGAACGCGTCAAGAACTTGATTCTTAAACTTAGTCCTTTGATCACTTCTGATTGTTTTTACCTTGTGATCAATTTGATTTTCAAGTTTAATAATAATATATTTTAATGTTTCAGTAGTTTCATCCTTAGTTCTTAAAATATACCAATCTAATCTTGTAAAATCATCAACTATCACAAGGTAATATGACTTCCTTCCAATGCTTCTTATACTTGTAGGACCAAACAGATCCATATGCAATAAGTGTAATGGAGTGGTGATGGAGTTAACCTCTTTGGATTAGTGGGATACCTTGTGCTTCTTCCCTTTCAGACAAGTAACACAGTTATCTTTATAGAAAAAAACTTATTTTTAGGCACATCATAAACCAAGTTATTTTTAACCAGTTTATTCATGGTCTTAAAATTAACATGAGTCATCACCATTTGCTTTGGAATGAAAGCATGAAACTTCATCAAGTGGGGAAGTGTTGTTCGTATCCAGCATGTACATATCCCCTTTCCTTGGAGATCTAAGAAGCACCAGCTCCTGAGGAATTGTCATCCCTGGCTTTTGGGAAAATGCACTCATGTTCTTTGAAAAGCATTTGGTGCTTTTGATCACATAATTGAGAAACACTCAAGAGATTGTGTTCAAGCTGTTTGACAAAGTTTACTTTGTCCATTTTTAACTTACCATTGGATGCATTACCTCTACCAGAAATGTATCCTCTTGCTTCACCTCAAAATTAAACAGGACCTCCATCAAAGTGTTCAAAATGTTATAGGAGAGATCGGTTCCCTATTATGTGCCAGGAGCATCCACTTTCCACAACCCATACATTTCCTTTCTTATCATATGGATGTCCCTGCATATATAGTGAAATGGTTAGTTTACTATTGAAAACCCAAGCCTTGTTGGTCTTGGGCTCTTCCAATGTAGATGAAATAATTGAACCAAAATGTATCCATAGGGGTTCAACTATGATTTATGAAGAAGAGGTTTGGGCTGCAGCATCTTGTCTGATCTTCTATTCCATCCTATGGTTAATCAGTGTAGATGAGCCTAAAGAGGCTTGAACAGCATGACTTGCTTCCGAGGCTTCTTTGTTCTCGGAATAAGTTGTCACCACCTTTTCTTTCTAAGCAGTCTTCTTCTTGGAATATTTCAAAGGATTCTTTTTATTCCTTTGTTTGTTCTTGGGCTTGTCTTCTGAAGCTATTTTCCTTTCAGATGAATCAGTTCCTTTCGAAAGCAACTTGGCTTTGGAAATAAGCTTTCCTTTCTTCAACACTTGAACCATATGATAAGGTCCAATATGAATCCTTCCTTGACTCCTTCCTTCTTAGCATTGTGTTCATAATGTGTGCTAGCTGGATTGTAGTAACAATCTTTAGCCATGTGGTTATGTAAGCCACAGATTACGCACTCAATGTCAACTTTGATGGGGCATGAGGGGTGTAGTTTCTTCCACCTTTTTTCTTCTTGAATAGCCTTCCCCTTAAACTTCTGATCCTTTAGCTGGATAGGAATGCTAGTACTACATTCCTCTCCTGAATCAGAGTTTCCAACCATTTGGAATCTAGCTGAGATGAATACACCCTTTTGCCTTGGGTCTATTTTCAACTTAGACTCAGCCACTTCTAGGATGTTTTTCTTGCTAGCCTGATTTTGTTCTTTCTATCTTTGGTGGTCAGGGGTTGATCATCAGTGGTGTGGATGAGGTTTTCTACATTATCCTTCACTGTGGTGGTCACCATTATTGCATCATTCTTCTGCTATTTGGGTAGTGAGTCAGCAATTGGAACCTCTTGCTTATCAGTACCACATCTTGGCTATTTAATAGACATATAAGAATATAGTGGAGCAGTTTCATTGGTTCCCAACCTACTTTTGTTTTGATAAGACACCTTTAAGTGGGAGGATGATGCAAGGATGGTGTTGAAGTTATGCTCTTGAATAGCATACTTCTCTACGTTAGCCTCAGCAATTATTAGCTGGGCCTGAGCCTCAGTCAACTTAGAGACTAAATCTTTTATTTGAGCCTTGTAGTTTGAGCGTTCATGTTTTAAAGAGGATACAATTTTCTCTAACTCTTCAATTTTGAATTTATAGTCAGATTCTACTCTCTTAAAGTTAGATATTAATATGTTTAAGGACTTAATATCAAATTTTGATTTCCATGTTATAGCCCTGATACATTTTAACCTTAGCTATACAGGCTGGGGTACAAAGATGTTCATGTACTTTTGTGTCTTTAGTTCCAGCCATGAGAGCATGAGTAGGGGTGACATCTTGGACCATGAAGCTCCAATGAACCTCTTGAACAATAGCTACAGTTTGTTGTTCAATTGGCTTGGTTGCAGCCTTTGGGGTAGCACGATGTTCGGAGGCTTGAGTTGCTCTAGGATTAGATCTACGAGACTTACATTCCTTTGCAAAATGACCAAGTTGGTTGCAGTTGTAACACTTGGCTTTAGACTTATCAAACCCAAATTTGATGTTGGTTGGGTCCTGAGGGAATTGCCTTCCAGTTCTCTTAAAGAACCTCTTTGATCTATAGGTTAAAAGAGCCATCTATTGGACAATGTCCATGTATTCCACGTCATCTGGGCTAAAACACTCGAGATCATCAAAACATAATTGAAGCAGAGTACATCAAAGTCAAAGTATCAAAGAGTTCTTTGGCTGACTTGCATTGCTCAAAGCCTACCGTTATGGAGTTTCGTATGGCTGTAAGCAATACAATCATGGCTTTGTAATCGATGTCCATCTTACTGAAGTATTCATCTGAGTAGTCTTCAATAGCTTTCTCAATCATGGCACCATTACCAGCTGGATAAGCCACCTTTGGCTTGTAAGGACCATGAGTGAGTGATCTCCATATTCAACTATCTTGATACTTGATGAAGCCTTTAATATGTTGACACCAGGCTCTTAAGTTATCAGGACTGGTAATAGGGGCCTTGGTCATGGTTCCCATCTCAGTCTTAGAAAATTTCTTTTTGAGAGCCATTTGAGTGAAGTGAGTAAATGTGAAGAGCAAGGATGATTTAAGATGGATAGATCTCACAATCAAGAGCCTAAATAGCTCTGATACCAATTACAGGATCAATGTTGGTCTCTCAACACAAGATTTACCTCACAGACACACTAAGTCTCACTCGATTGATGAAGCAAGATATCTAAGTAAGTTAATAATAATATAATAAGTTAATGAACACAAGAATGGTTTTCAAGTTACATGTATATATACTTCTCAGCTCAGTATTACAAGACTCTTACAAGCATGGTTTGATGAGTTATAATAAGAAACTATATATACTACTATCTACAGCCAGTTATACTTGGATGACTAGCTGGAATTTACAACTAGACAAATACTATATTGCTAGAAGTAAAGTATCTATGATAAAATGCTATCCTAGATTAGGTAGTCATAACAGGTCCATGACTTACCTTTTATCGCCAACTAAAGATGGTAACTATACTAATTGATAAAGGTGAACAATGGAATAAAGTATAGTCAACTATATGGGCATCGAAAAGCGCAATGCAGTTTATCAGTGTTGGCGGTGGATGTCAGACAACCCATACTTTTGTCCACTGGTTCGTAGTTGGTTCTTTCAAAAGTAAATGGCTTCAGAAAAAATAAGTTCTTCCGAGGCCATTTATACTTCGGAAGAATCAACTTCTTACGAGTCTTCTACAAGTATTCATGATTTCATTCTTCAGAAGACTTTTCCTTGAATCTTCTAAGTGTGAATACTTTGGAAGAAGAACTACTTAGTCTTCTGAAGACTTAGTTCTACCTTCGAAAGTTCTTCATATACTTTGGAAGGAAAACTACTTAGTCTTGGAAGACTTAATTTTCCTTTGGAAGCTCTTCATACTTTAAGCTTTGGAAGATCTTCAACCTGTATTCTGAAGAGTTTCTGTAGCTTCGGAAGACTTCTTCAATTGTACTTCAAAAATTCTTCTATGTGTTGTTTTGATTGCACCAGCCTCATATGATCCAACAACTTTCTTAACATTATTTATGGAGTTTATTATCTTCATTTCACTCATTATGTTTTCACTTCCTTAGAACTGGGTTTGCACAAAGTAAGATCACAAACATATGGTTGACAACAAATGTCAACCCCTACTAGTACATAAATGTCTATTTGCCCCATGGTTCATGATGTCTAATTAACTGGCACAGAATTGAGAACAAGTCAAATTGCTTGTAAGGCTTTCAATTATAATTTGAGCTTGTGTAAGGTTTCATTAGGTTCCACAGTCATTCAATTCATTAATGTTTCACTTTACTATGCATAATACTTTCGTAATAACTATCAATTCATCATATAGAAGATACAATCGATATTAGTAATAGTCAACCATAGTCAACACTTAGTTTGAAACCTTGATGAAAGCATTTTAAGTGTCCACTAATACAGGTAGTAATAACCCAATGCAAATGGCTAAATCGGATATGGATGACTTAACCAGGTGTGGATAGCTAACATATTTATATATGGCTAAGTACAAGCAGATGTGGTGAACAGTAATACTCAATACCATGAACGGTACCCAATGCTGGTGACTAACATCTTAAAACTTGCTAAGTATAGGCTCATGCTTTGAATATCAATACAATGAAAACTAACACTTTAAATAGAGATGCGATGAACAACGATGCTTTGAACCTTGATGTGGTGAACAATAATGCTTTGAACAGTACCTCATGTGGTGAACAATGCCCGTTTGGTGAGTAGTGCCACTTTTCATACTTATCATACTAAAACTTGATAAAGGAGCATTAGAATGTTATCTTTTTTTGTACGAAATCATAGTTTGTAATGAAACAACATATTACGCATAGGGGAGGATTGAAATGTTAACCCTCCTTTATTGCGATAACCTTGTTAACTCTTTAAGATCAATCAAAATCATTATTTATTTATCAGAATAACATCATTACATATATATAAAAATATGTTACTTTATGTATATTCGTAAATTCATAAGCGTAAAAAAGTCTAAACTAGTGTAAGTCACACTTACATCTTGTAAATACTTATTGATGTAAATGTAATTTACACTACTATAAATTTATGTATGTTTAAGAATTTACACATATACATAAAATAACATATTTTTGTATATGTGTAGTGATGTTATTCCAATAAAAATAATGATTTTAATTGACTTTAAAAGTGAACACGGTTATCGTAATAATGGTGGGATAAATTGTGAACCCTCCCCTATATGCATATTAGCCTCAAAGTTAGTAAAATTGTATAAACGAGGATATAGAACTCACCTTGAATAGCTCTTGAACAAACCCTAGAACAAAGAAGATAAATCTCTAGATCTACACGCATGCACACATAAAGTTACTAACTTTATTTATTTAGATTCAATATAAACCCTATTTCACCTATAGCTAGCTTAGATCTATGAAAAAGTATGAGAAATTCATGTATTTTATTACTTTTCCTTGAGTTTCTCTTTCTAAATCATTGAGGGAAATCTTCAAATTTATAGCCAAACTTTAGGAATTTACTTCAAGACCATTGAAGCGGGTCAATGCAATAGTTTCATAATAAGGAGAGACTTAGAATACTTAATAGGTCAAATAAAGAACCAGTTTTTTTATGATACTAAGAACATAAGTAAATATGAGACAGAACTAGAACAAGAACAAGAACAAGATAATATTTGGTTTTCAAGAATGATGTATATTGCTCTCAAGTTCTACTACAAGTGTTACAAAGCATAAAGATAAAGACAAGTACTTAAGACACTTTCTACTACATCCTACAACCAACTATACTTTAAAAGCCAACTGTAAACACTAATCTAGAGAACAAGATCAATGTATAGTCAAAAGGCAGATTGCCTTTTGAATTATGACTATGACATGCCATAGGTCACATCCTAATATATTACAAAAATGGTAAAAGGTACAAAATTAAAACAATTTATAGACCAATGGCCTTAATCTATAGTTGACTAAAGTATAGAGCTTTTCACCAACGCATCTATGTTGGTAAGTCTTTAGAGGTGGCAGCGAAAAGTAGTTAAGCTTTTGTTAAAAGGTGATTAGAGAAAGCGTATCTTCTCTGTCTTTGGAAGAAATCAGTCTTTGCCTTCGGAAGACTTTGTCTCTGAAGCTTCGAAGGACTTCATCTTTGGCCTCAAAAGATTTAGTCATTTAGCTTCAGAAGCTCTTACACTTGGCATATTTTCATGAGATGTGTAGAACATTCGAAGTAACTTTCCTCTATACTTCATGCATGCATGCTGAGAGCTCTTTGGTTGCATCAGCCTTTGAGTTTAAACCATAGAAACTCCCCTTAGGCTGATGCTACTAAAATAGAAGAGATCCTTGAGATTTGATCTTCATCTGTTGACAGTCCTCATCACGATCAAGACCATTCCCTTCTTCATCATTTGGTCACGATCCCTCAGAGTCTTATTGTATCTCCTCATGTCATATAGATCATGTAGAGTCAAGTATGTCTTCCTAGAAATAGATGTCTTGAGCTCCTTGATTTCTAGTGAGATACCATCTATCTAGATTAGCAGTAAAGGTCCTGGATAGGATGGGTCTCCCTGTAGCAAGAGGCTCTACATTAGTTGGACTTGGTTAAGCAGCCTATTCTTGAGAAACCTCAGGATGCTCTGACTCATCCTGAGGTGTAGAGGTAGATGCCTTGGACTTCTTCTTCTTCTTCTTACTATCCTTTTTCATGGTCATCCTTTTCTTCCTCTTTCTAGATTTTAACTAAAGAGACTGACTTTCAGCACCAGGTTATTCTTGTTGGTCTTCCTCAGTTGGGTCCTTTTCCTTCATAGGTTCAGAAGGAAGGGGATCAAGAGCCTGCTGTGGATAACAATATGAAGTTGGCTATGGTCCAGCACTAGGTTTAGGTTGTGTTATCTCTTTATGTTCAACCTTGACCTTAACTTCAGTGCTGCCTGACTTGGTGGAGAATGCAAGTCAACAAGCTCACCCCTTTGATCTTCTGCTTGATCACTCTAATATGCTCATCTATGGTGGATAGACACATTGGACCAAGCTTCCTTTTGGAGAATCCATACACCTTCAAGAAGCTCACCATCTTCTGCCTATCAGCTAACTTCTTCAGACTTTCTTTGATGGTGGCTCTTGACTTTACAGCTTCTTCCCTCATCTTCCTCTTAGTAGCTTTTTGTTCTTTTATCACTTGTTGCTCAAGCTGCTTGAGGTACTCAAATTCTATGTATTCATAGGATAAGGGAAGAATTTCAGATGCCTGATAGAGGCCTGTGGCATTCAGGTACTTTATCATGTTTTGTCTATCAACTTCTTTGTCTACCTGAGTTCGTTGCTCAGTTGCCACAGGCTCTGCCTCAAGGATTTCCTGAACTAGGGAGAGTGTAAGAGCTTGCTTGTAGAGTATTTTCTCCATCTTTCTTCTTTGATCTTGAGGAAAACATGGATGATTAAAGACATATACTAGTGCTACCTCAAATAGAATTTCATCCTTCTTGACCATGACCTATCTTCCCAAACACGAATAATTCAAAATTATAAAAGACTAGTGAATAATAAAGCAAGTTCCATTCCTACTTTCCACCTATACCAAGTTACCATATTCATTCTTCATTTCTCCCACTTCAAATCGTTCAACTCATCAACTCCACTATCTTATCATTCTGTAACTTGTTTTCACAAATAAAGAGTGTATTTAAAGTGTCATTGTCGAAGACCAAATGATTTTCGAAGTTTTCAAGCATCCTACAACAACCCTTTCATGTTTCTTTGCTTGACTTTAGTGAGAACTCTCCCTAATTGTCTATTTATCTTTCATTTCATTATATTATTCATCTATTGTTCATATGTTATAACTTTAATCCACAAAAGTCATTTATGTTATTATGAAAATTGGTTATGACTATATGATATGTTGACCAAATTTACAAGTGTAGTTAAAAATATAAATATGGTACTTTAAAGGAAAAAATATGAATTTTATAACTAAATATTATTTTAGTTTAAAGGGTGTGTTAAAATGATTAGTAGATGACTAGTGACATAGATGGCGCATGATTAAATTGACATGACACTTAAAATATAAATTTATGAACCTTATAATAGTTGTTCATAGGTCACTTAAAAAGATGGCTTAAGAAAAGTTGATAAATTGACTAAAGTAGAAAAGTATTTCATTTAATGGATTTTATTGTATAATATAATTAAATTACTTCTAGTTTGGAGAAAACCTAATTTAATATATTTTAAGATTCATAAAAAAATTAGATAAAATAAAAGAATAATCCCATTAAGAAAATATAAACATTTATTTTATGAGTATATATATATATATATATATATATATATATATTTATTTATTTATTTATTTATTTATTTATTTATACATGGATTTAAAAATATGAAAGCTAGTGATTTTTTTAGATGTTAATATTTATTATATATTAACAAAAATAAAATAAATATTATTTTACCTATGAAAAATAAGATTATTTTAAAACCTTAATTGCTATAATATCATATGTAAATTATATAATTAATTACTAAACACTCGAGTCATGTATAAGGTCAAGTCAAAATGATTTTTAATTACCCAAACAATATGTCAACTTTAAAATACAAAAGTTTTTATACACTCTCAAATGAAATATAATTTATTAATATTTTCTAAGTAATATATATATACACACACACATATATGTATATCACAAACATCCATTATGTTTTACCAGCGAGTCGTCAAGTCAAACGCTTAATTTCCAAGTAATATGGATGAAATAGTTATATGGTCACATTACATGTAGAAACAATTACTTAGACATAGGTTGATTTAATTATTATAGGACGAACTTAGGTCGCATTTCTTGAGCGTTTTGGATACTCACTGGTTTTTATCCCGATTACTCAATGTCAGGTGAGTTTCACGACTATTTTTACTTATTTTTATTTGGGGGGAGATTGCATGTAAATTACTATTTTTTATACACATTTACTTGTCAATGATTTCACATGTTATATAAGTTGTTACTTACCGTATGAAGTCCCATGTTATTGGACCGCTAGTTTATTTTCCAAAGTGAGGTAATTATGGATAGTACTATTGGCTTTTACTACCCTCACTCGGGATAATTACCCTAAGCGTGACTGGATGTGTAAACGGGCGCATTATTAGACTGTTCATCCATGTGTGCTTACGATAGGCATAGGTAGGAGCAATATATTATAGTTATAGTCCAGCTTCAGTTGCGGTGCTTATATAATATTGCATATTGTATGATCAAAAATCAAATAATAGAAAGACTTGTGGTCCACTAAGCTGTTTACCATTACTTTAAAATATGTAAACTCACCAACTTTATGTTGACATATTTCATGCATGTTTTCTTAGGAATTTGAGATTTGTACCAGGACTTGCAGGAATGGAAGAAGACAAGCTTGTTCTCAAGAAAACAAAGGAACAAGACGTTGATACTGAGCTAGAAGAGGTGTACAGCGGTGATGATCACCTTGTCATCATCGCAGAAAATGATATGTAGGAAGCTTGTTGATGATGAAGATTGGTTATATGACTAAACGTTTAAGGGGGTGAATGTTGAGAAACTAATAATAAAACGTTTAACCTATAACGTGGGTCAAATGCTTATTATTTACTTTGGGTCAAGTCTTATTAGTGTGTACATAGTTATTGGGATGTGAACTTGTATTACGCCTAGGTCAAAAGTCCAGGTCTTTACGTATCTATTAAACAATGTTAGGGACTCAGGTAAACGGTGTGAACGAGAAGAAACGCCCATGTTGACCGACATTGGGAGTTGTTGACAAAACCCGCCCACTGAACAGTCGTGACGGTTGCCCTCGTTCTCCGATAGTATAAATATGCCTCGTGTATGTTGGATATTTGTGTCGATTTGTAAGAACTCTATTAGGAAACACAAATATTTCTGTTTCTACACTCCTTTCTTTTGTCGATTAACACGATATACTCACATATGTACATATATGTACTACACTAACATCTCACTAGCTTATCAATATAGGTGACTTCAGAGTTTACGTATTCTTTATAGAGCAGGGTTGTGATTTTTTAAATTATTAAAAAAACTTTATAAAAGTTGAAACTGACTTAATCGTGTTAAATGTAAAAATACATCTTTAAAATTGTAAGCCAATTGTTTCTTTTTTCCTTTTTTCTAAAAAAACTTGATTCTAACCTCACTTTACTTCTAAAATCATTACCTATTAATCTTGTCCCAACTAACCAATAGATTTGAAACAACTTTTGGTTGAATAGTACGCCATTTTACTACCCCTTGCGACTCATAGTTGTAAGTAACAAGAATAAGAGGTTCGCCTTATTAATCTTGTCCCAACTGTCTAATTGATTTTCCATTTCCTTACAAACTTCTTTAATCTACGTTCCCAACCGATGAACATCTTCGAGTCTGTGGTTGTCTACGCAGTCCACCGTATCGTCAAGGGCTCCAAGTGAGTGTATAGTTAACCGAACTAGAAAATCCAACTAAGACAGGGGACTAATTATGAAATACAATGGCTGGCCTAGAAATCTTGCTTATGTTTTAGCAACTAAGATGGCTTCTCAACATCCTCTATATTTATGTATAGCAACAACACTCTTACTGATCCTGACTGTCATCACAGATACTAAATCCTGGTTGATGGACCTTTCGTGTGTTAAAACTTGTTTTCATCGCGTTCCTCTACTTGCCAGTTCAGATGAAAAATGTGTGGTCTTTCATGAAGTTGTAGTTTGATATTGTTTACTACTCAATACTGTAAGGTTTGTATAGAGGCTGATGCAACTAAAGCAACCAAAGGGCTACCTACATGCATGCACCAAAGTACCAAGTAGAACTGCAACAGAAGTTTTATACTTTGCATGAGAATTATGTTAAGTATAAAATCTTTCGAAGCTAAAAGTTCCTGTGGAAGCTTTATTCTTTGCACAAGAAATATTCTAAGTATAAAGTCTTCCGAAGCCAAAGATCAAATCTTCCAAAGCCAAAGATAAAGTCTTTCGAAGGTTCAAAGACAAAGTCTTCCAAAGCCTAATGAAGTGAAGACTGATTTCTTCAGAAGACTTTTCTCTGATGTACTTTTACAAAAGCTGACCAACTTTTCGTTGCAACTGTGAAGACTCACCAACTGTACATTACTGTCTGTGCCTGTAACTTTCTACTTTATCTACTTTTATCCTTTTTGTATAATATTAGGATGTGAAATATGGCATGTCATAGTCACTAGTCAAAAGGCAATCTGGATTTTGACTCTACATTGCTTTTGTTGTCTTTCAATGTTCCAACTCGCTTTCCAAGTACGGCCGGTTGTAGGGTTTAGTATAAAGTATCTCAATGTCGTGTAACTTATTTCTTATGCATTTTAACACTTGTAAAAGAACTTGAGATTAATATACGTCATCCTTGAAAACCTTATATATATTTTCTTAAGTTCTTTCTCTTTACTTACTTGTGTTCTTTGCATCCTAACTCTTAAAACTCCAGTTCCCTATTTGATCTGTTAAGTGCTCTAACTCTCTCCTTATTGTGAGACTAATTGTATTGACCATCACTTAACCGGACCTGCAAATACTATCAGAGCATTCCAAGCTCTTGATTGTAAGATCTCACCATCTTAAATCTCCTTAGTTCTCACAAATCACTTAACAACTCAAATGACAGCATCCAATGCTGATATGGAAACCGGTACCATGGTAAAGTCCCCACTGATCACTCCTGATGATTCTTGATACTTGGTGCCTAAGAATGGACGGCTTCATAGCAGGATGTGGGAGTCTGTTACTGAAGGACCTTACATTCCATGCAGCTCTTCAGCTGCTGCTGGAGGTGGCATGAATCCACAGGAGGTGGCTGACTATTCTGAAGAAGATAGAAAAAAAATATATAGATCAGAAAGCCATGACTGCCCTCCAAACTACTCTTCCAAATGCCCTCTATAGAGGCTTCAAGAAGTGCAAAAGTGCCAAGCAACTTTGGGATGCACTGAAGCTAATGTATGAAGGTTCTTCTGATGTAAATGAAAACAAAAAGGATCTTAGGAAGCAGCAGTTTGAGAACTTCACCTTCAAAGCAGGTGAAACCATGACTCAACAATACTTCAGGTATGTTGAGATTATGGATACTCTGATGGATGTTGGAGTAAAACTGGAGAATAGGGACATTGTGAGAAAGTTCATGTCCTCTCTTCCTAGACAATGGACACCCTATTGTGTGGTCATTAAGAGGACTGAAAATCTCAAGAGCCTGACTCTCACTGAGTTGTATAGCATACTCAATGGTTACCAGATGGAGATGAACATGCAAAATCTATCTGGCAACTCTAACAATCAACAGAGTTCTACCTTTCATGTGATTGAAATGGATTGTAGAGAACCACAGTACCATTTCATCTCTTACCCTGACAACACACCCAAGGGCCCTTTCATTACCTTCCCTGAGACCCTAAAGGAGAGCTAGATCTATGGAAGCCCATTCCAAGAGACAAGCTCATCACATGCCTTTATGTCACATGATGAAATCACACGAAACTTTCTCTTCACCCTAATAGACTTGGACTGCATCCATCTAGATGACCTGGAGTACATGGAGATTGTTCAAAAATGGCTCTTCTCACTCACAGAGTCAAGAAGTTCTACAAGAGAACAAGAAGAAAGTTTTCTAGCAATGTATCTAGTGGAAAGTTTGGGCTGGATAAAAGCAAAGTGAAGTGTTACAACTATAATCAAATGGGACACTTTGCTAGGGAGTGCAAGGCACCCAGGACAAATGGTGGCCAAGCACAACCCAAGCCAAACTACACTGAGGGAGCTTCACACACTGAGAAGCCCAAGCAGCAAGCTGCAGTTGCTATTGAAGAAGGAGGTTTTGATTAGAGCTTTCAGGTAGAAGATGTGTCTCCAAACCAAGCACTGATGGCAGATCTGGATGAAGCCAAGGTATTGGAACATCTTTGTACCCTAAAATGCATTGCTAAAGTTAACAGATACAGGTCCTATAACTTAGAAATGAGATCTGAACTTGATTCTTTGAATATATTAAAATCTGATTTCAAAAGAGCTAAAAATAAGTATAAGTTAAAAATAGAAGACTTAAAGAAAACCATTTCAACTCTTAAACATGAGCATACCAACTACAGGACTCAGATCAAAGATCTCATTACTAAGTTAACTGAGTGCCAGACTGAGCTAGTGATTAGCGAAGCCAAGGTAGAGAAGCATGTTCTTGAAGAAGAGACCTTTAAGAACATCATATCCTCATCCATACATTCCAAAGTGTGTTATCAGAACAAACAGAGACTAGGATCTACTGAGATAGCTCCTCCACACACTCTATTGTCTGTAAGATCTCCAAGGTGTGGAACTAGTCAAGATGAGCTACCATCCATAGATCCTAGTGATAAAGAGGATGAAGAGGAGGTAGTGAAGGATGGATTTAGGAAGAGTGACAGAGATCATTCTAACAAGGGTCACTACACTCCTGAGGAGAGGAAGAAGTCAGGGATGACTAAGTCAAAGAGGAAGAACTTTATCCGAGTAGCAAAGACAAGATCAAAGAGAGCTCAGGAGATCAAGGCCACTTTCAACACCAAGCATAAAGAAGTCTTTGTTTTACAGGTTATGAAGTGGTAAACACTAAGGACATAACTTTGAATTCTAGTACCAAGAGTTCATGTACATTTTTAACTCATCCCTATAAAGGAATGAAGACTGAGTAGTTGTGTAACACTACTACACAGCATGAACCATCCACAGCCAAAGGCAAGCTTCACCTTAGGAGGCCTGCCACAACATTTTCAAAGATGGGGATGGAGATGGAAAGTGATCAAACTCAGTCTTCTATTCACAAGAAGACTCTTAGAAGAAACCAATTAGACTGCATTATGTGTGGCAATACTTCTCATCTGGCTGTGGATTGTATCTACAATCCCAAAAGTACTTTCAACATAACAAAGAAGAAGACTTCTGAGAGAGCAAGAAGAAGAAAGCTTCGAAAGAAATTAGTGTTTCTTTCAGAAGCTCCAAAATGAAAATGAAGATAAGTGAAAATTTTCCATCGGAAGAAAATGTGGTCTCGAAAGAAAGGAATGCTTTCGAAGCACTGAACTTGTTACAGTGAAAGCAAGATCTTATGACGGGTCAGTTTCCAAAACTTCCAAAGTTTTAAAACCTTCCAAAGCTTTGATGGTCATGTCTAATCCTTTAACAAAGGTGTGTAAGATAAAGGAAGACCATCTCACTAAAAAATTCTTCATTTACAATAGAAAATGATCCCTGTAGTCTTAATATAGGATCAATTACTATTGCATTGTCTTCAGTTCATTTTGAAGAGCCCAAGACCAATGAGGCTTGGGTTTCCAAATGTAACTAATTCTCTTTTCATTATGTAGGAATAGCTAAAGATCAAAAGAAATGTATAGATCATTGATAGTGGATGTTCCAGGCACATGACAGGCAATGGCTCCTTGTTTCCAAATTTTGAGAAATTTGAATGACCAGTGGCTTTTGAAGGAGATGCTGGTGGTTCCATTACTGTTAGCGGCAGGGTCACAAATGGTAACCTCAGCATTGAGAAGGTAAATTTTGTTAACGAGCTTGGGTACAATTTACTAAGTGTATCTCAATTTTATGACCAGAAACATAACATGCTCTTTACTAAGCAAGAGTGCATTGTTCTCAAGCCTGGGGTGGTCATTCCTCAAGAGCATATCCTGCTTAGAGCACCCGGTAAAGGGAACATATACAAGATGGATTTGCAGGAAACATCCTCTCAGGAGAAGTTTCTTGCTTTCTATCTAAGGCCAATAGTGATGAGTCTTTCCTTTCGCATAAAAGGATGTGCCATGAAAACTTTAAGAACATGAATAAACTAATTAAGAATGATATGGTAACTGAAATTCCAAGGAAAGAGTTTGCAACTGATGATCACTATGTTGCGTGCCTGAAAGGGAAACAACACTTGGTGTCTCACAAGCCGAAGGTTAAGAACTCTACCACTACTCCCCTTTGTTAGGACCGTTTTCGTATGGGGTACTAATGGATTCTGCGTGTGACCAGATCAAATAGCGTGGAATTCTATTTGATTGGCGATCCAAACAGCGAGAACGAACAACCTGATCGATCTAAGGATTAAACAAACGTTAAGAACGAGTTGGAATCGATCAGGAACGAACTATGAACTTGGATGGACGAACTTTGACGCTCTGGATGGCTAGGGTATGATAGTATTCAAAGTGTTTTGTTTTTTATGAATTATGTGGTATTTATAGGTTTTCAGTGTCCATTCGTATGACTGAACCATTAGCGGGGTTCAGTCGTGCGACTGACTTATGCGTCTGACTCATACGCACGACTAAAGGTTTAGTCATGCGATTCAGTCAATCTCATGTCTCAGTCATACGACTGATCCAATCACCTGGTTCAGTCATGCGACTGGTCCATAAGTATGGTTCATTTGTGCGTATGCTCCATAAGTATGGTCCATTAGCATGAATGACCACACGACTAAGTTGAACACATTTCTGAATCATTATTGACTCAAAACTATGTACAACAACCTCAAACCTATATATATTGTTCATAAATATAAGTAATATCAATTACAATAAGAATATGATATAAACAAAGACCATTTAACATCAAAAGCATATCATATTTCATTCAACATTTGCATTACATATGTATAAGAAATGAAAGACATATACATTGAAGAACATAAACTAGGAATAATGTATCAATAAACTCACCCTTGGACCTAGTTTGTCCTATTGTCTAACATTCTTCACATATTCTTGGAATTTCTTGTACTTCTCCTCTTTTGTGACTCCTGCGTGTATCTTGAAAGCAAAGCAGAGTCTTATGACGTGTTGGAATTGTAGAGCTTGTGCAATATCCTACGTGTCATAGAACAGTGGCCACTTGTACAGTGTATAAACATCATCAGCACATAAGTTAGTGAGCCACATTGGGTCAAATACCCTGATAGTCTCTAATTTACCTCTCTGTTTAAGACTATGACCGCTTTCCCCGTCCTCAAGTTGTAATACCACCATTTGAAGTTTGGAGTGAAGTCCTGAGGCATCTCCCGCAATAGGATCTTAGACATTATGCGTGGGGGCTCCACTTTAGCACTACCTTAGGCTTCCCAGTGTTAGGGTCAACTTTAGTCTTATGAATGAACCTCTTAGGTTGTTTAGGTCTGAAGTTTATCCATCTATTATGGTATTCTTTCTTCAGTGCCATCTCAAACCAGCCCGACATCTTCCTCGGGTTGGCATACAAAAGGTCTAAATAGGCCAACCTGTTTAGCTAAAAACCAGGAAGAGTCTTCAGATCGTGTGGATATCTGAATTACTCAAACCCCTTCTCCCACTTAATAGCGTACACCTCCAGATCCTTAAAATAAGCCCAACTGATGATCTTGCCTGACACCTTCTGATGTATTTTAACCTTGTACAGTTTGGTGTAGGCATTTGGCTTTTTAGGTTAACCTTGTGCTCTCATCTCTTTCAAACAAGCTGCCCATTCAGCCTTCTTTAAATCAACATCAGCATCTATGGCTTGGGCTTTACCTTCCTCTTTTTCTTTCTCTTTTTCTTTCTCATCAAGTGTGCCAAAAGTATCACTGCCAAATGTTTCACCCAAGTCGGGGATAACACTACCCTCAGGGTCAGTGTACTCTGGATAATACTCTGATGTGACATCTTCGATATCGATCTCATCCACACCTTATAGCTCTTCGTCACTAATAACGTCGACTTCTGAAGCATATTTGACAAGTTCATCTGGATCTAGTCTGAACATATCGGCGAGCTGCTCATTAGTAAAGTTGTGGATGATTTCTCCCTCCTTTGAGTGTAACTCATAGACCGTCTTACTATCCCTTGCAAATCAAGAATCATAGTGAGTTGAGTCTTGATTTGTTGAAGGGGAGCAATATCATAGTCATCGGTCTGTTGAGTTGTATCTGTTCGATTACACAACCAATAATGCATACATTAATTATTTATCAAAGACATTAAACATAAATTTTCGTAAATTACATTAATGTAAAAAACATTTCAAGTACAAAAGTTTCAAGTACATAAACATTTAAGCATTACATTTCCCTTGATCATGTGTCTCTTCAGCTTGAGGAGCTAAGGAAGAGGCTCATTTATCTTGGTTTCTCTTGGTGCGCCTCTCCCTTGTTGACTGAATTGAGGCTGATGCAGTTGCATCACCTGCCTGATCATCCTCATCATCATCATCACCCTTGTTGTCCTTTCTACCTCCTCCGGCATTCCCCACATCACCTTCTTCATATGATTCATCTTCACTCGAATCATCATCTCTATCATCGTCTCCATCACCCTTAATCTTCAAAGGCTCACTCTTCGTACCTTTCAGCCTCAACATCATCTTTTATTCTTCTTTTCTAACTCATCAATCCTTTTGGCAGATGCAAGCACTAGCTCGTTTTGAGCTTACATGGCAGTGTGATCTCAAACTAAAGCTCTCTCATGAGCTTCGTTCTTCTTAGTAAGTTAGGCAATTTGCTTGCCCTGTGCTGCATTAACTGCCATCAGTTGGTTTAGCTGGTTGGCCCTCATGTCATCGGTTGCCAACAGCTTCAGCACTAATCAGTTTAGGCAGGCCAACTGTTCCTTTAGCCTAACGGTGGGTAGAGTAGAGCTCTGTTTCTGTTGGAACTGTGAAGATGTGCCAGCTTGGGGAGTAGAAGGTGCAGTGGCAGATGTGGTGTAGATAGGAGTAGGAGTGGGAATGGATTGTGGTGGAACTTTTTTGGGTATGGTAGGTGAGGGGGATGTGGATATATGTGTAGTGGATGGTATGGTAGTGGTGGTGGCTGTGGCTGTGGTGGTGGTGTTAGTGACTGTGGTGGTGGAAGTGGCTGTGGTGGTGGCAGTGGTTGTGGTGGTGGAAGAACTGATAAGCACAAATCTCTGCCTCTTGCCCTTCTTGCCATAGGGTTGGGCCATTCGTTTCCTCCTGGAACCCTTGGCAATCGGGGCTCCCCCTGAGCTCATAGGCTGGTCGGGGGTGTATGATGGATCGGTGACATCCGTGTCACCACCCTCCGAACCAGCTTGGCGTCCGCCAACCGCTTCTTTCCCTTTATCTGTAGGAACGAACCTGCTACCTACTCTCCGGGTGAGAGGCTTATCATCAGACTCCTCATCACCATCAATCAAAAAGTCCTGGTGGATAGCAGCTTGCTCAGATCCAGCAAGTGCTGATGCATCACTCTGCTGAGGTGGTGGAGGAATGGTAGACGTGTAAGTGGCTTGTGTTTGGCTCGAGCCCTCCTCTCCACCACCTTGACCATGACCTTGGTCATCATCTTCGTCATCGTCGTCGTCTGGGATCATGACTGGCTCAACATCGAAGTCGCTGTCATCATGGCGCCACTTCTTTCTGGCGGGTGTGACATAATCGATTTTGGCCAGATGACCAAACAACCTCCTGACCGGGGGCTTCACCTGCTTCCCCCGATAAACATTCATCCTCCCTAGGGTAGTATCGTCCATAACCTCTAGGACTACCTCATCATCCTTGTTCTGGGACAGTGAGGGGAGCTTCTCATCAATAATCATCTGTATCAACCTAGGCTACATGCAAAACCCCTCTTTCCCCTTAGCCTCAATGTTCTCCCTCAAATATCCAAAGGACATCCTAGAAAAACTGAACGGGTGGTTCAGTACCAGTGCAACGAATGCACTAGATTTGGTCACTCATCTCGTTAAATCCTCCTCTTCTTGATGCGATGCACTTGAGGATCACATGTGCCAAGTACTTAAACTGAGGGTACATGTTGCTCTTGTTAAGCACGCTAGCATTGATGTTGCCGGTGTACTTGATCCTCAAAAAGCAACCCCTAAAAGTCAGGGGATATGGTTTGGTTCGGTAGTCTCCATCCTCACCCAAATCCAAGACTCTCCTGAAGTCGTCCTAGACGTAGGATCAAGGTAAGCACAGATATTGTGCTTGGTGCTCATCGTCCATCTGTCAGCCATTTTGTTGCAATACATGTAACAAACACGTTAGATTTGTTCACAAGAGACAACATTTGAGTTATAACAAATTTTACGCGACTGGTTCAATCGTATGATTGAACCATGCGACTGAACTCAGTCGTGCGATTGAGCCTCCGACTGGACTTAGTTGTATGTCATGACATGCGGTTGAGTCAGTCGTGCGACTGAGTCATCGATTGATTCAATCGTGCGATTGAATCATGCGTCTGGCTCTATCATGTGACTGAAATTCATCCGTATGTCCTTTCGCATACCCACTATACGAGTCCAAAATTTTGAATCTTTGTCAAAATAGTCAATTACACATCAAGATTAGATTCATTAGACGCGCAAGGACTCGATTTTACACTTATTATCTTTTAAATGCACGTTTAGGTTCATTTAAGTGTTCTATTTTAGGGTTTTTAGTCTTGGTTCTTGTTCTGAGTGATTTGAACATTTTGGATCGATTTGACATAGTTATTTGGCATGTTTTCAGTCTCACTATACCTTTAGATGGAAAGTAATCGGTTAGTAAGGCAATAATCAGTCAATGACAGAGAAAAATTTGAAAAGGGTGGGTACAGTAATCGGCGGTTCGTGATAGCTTTTTGAAATCAAGTGTAGGGCTACGGCCGACTGAGCCCCTTTTTATACTGATTTGTGATTCAGTCGTGCAACTGGACCCATACGCATGATTCATTCATATAACTGAGGTTCAGTCGTGCGACTGACTTAGACTCTTTCAGCCAGTCGTATGATTGGTTCATACTTGTGATCCAATCGTATACTTTGACCCATACTCATGGTTCAATCTTGTGATTGGCTCATACTCATGATCCATTTGTGCGATTGGTTCATACTTATGGTCCAATCGTGCGAGTGGTCCATACTTATGATCCAATTGTGCGACTGGCTCATACTTATGAGTTTGACTTAACTTTTCCCAACTTTCCAAAAACTTGAATTTGATATATGACATTATGACCATTGATCATCTCAGACATGGTCCTTTTAACTGAAAACTTTTGATCACCTCAGACGTGATCCTTTTAATCAAAACTGTTTGATCACCTCAGACGTGATCCTTTTAATTGAAAACCGTTTGATCACCTCAGACGTGATCCTTTTACATGAATACCTTGTGATCACCTCAGACGTGATCCTTTTACCATTTCAGAAACAAGCTTTTATGAAATAAGGTTAGGTTCAATTTGTGACATTTGCAGATTTCCTCTTGTTACATAGTCCGACATCGACTCGATACAAACATAACTAAACTAAGATAACTTTAAACAAAACTAAATTAAAACATATTTTTGTATTTTTCATTTGAGGTGGGTTGAAAACATTTTGACATTCTTTAAATGATTTCTCCCCCTGAGCAGAATAGCTTCAAGCATTTTCATATTATCTAGAAAGATTCTTATGGAATCATACAGGCATAAACATAATCATTTGGGACCTTTTATATTTACGTAGACATAGATAACGTAATATTTTACCAATCACAGAGTCTTATTCATCTAAGAGTCAGGAGCGCTAATAGGAAATCATGCTAGAGCAGTTATTTAGAACACATTACTTTTGACCATCGGAGAATGCTGCCACGATGATTGTCAGTATAGTTGCCCACCTAAATCCATACACAGATTTTTGACATACATTGATGACTATTTAGGTTTATTATTTCAACAAGCATTTGTGGATCCCACACTTATATGGTAATCAACTTTTCTCAGTAGAATTTGGAGCGGTCTACGGGTTTTTGACAAAAAGAGACTATTCTAAGAGCTTTCAAAGAGATGCCAAGCCTCAGGTCAGTGCCATCGCACAGTAGAGAGGCACAAACAACAATGAATTCTAGAATATTTAGATTGTGCTTATCCTCTGGTCAGTGCCATCGCACAACAGAGAGGCACACAACCTATCTTCTTGTTAGAGCAATTTTATTTTATATAACGCACCAACAACATTTGTCATTAGTTTGATTGCGCTTCACAATTTTTCATGCGCTTTGCTCCATTTTATGGTCGTCCGCACACATTTGTGGCGTTCAGTTTGCTCTTCACCCCTTATTGGAAATAAGTTGATTGTGTTGACCAGGGATGAGTTGGAAGCCCATACACAAATTTTACCAATCACAGTCTTATTCATCTAACCAGGGATAACGTTATCTGCCATGATGATTGTCAGTATAGTTGTCCACCTAAATCCATACACAGATTTTTGACATACATTGGTGACTATTTAGGTTTATTATTTCAACAAGCATTTGTGGATCCCACACTTATATGGTAATCAACTTTCCTCAGGAGAATTTGGAGCGGTCTATGGGTTTTTGACAAGAATAGACTATTCTAAGAGCTTTCAAAGAGATGCCAAGCCTCAGGTCAGTGCCATCGCACAGCAGAGAGGCGCAATCAACAATGAATTCTAGAATATTTAGATTGTGCTTATCCTCAGGTCAGTGCCATCGCACAGCAGAGAGGCACACAACCTATCTTCTTGTTAGAGCAATTTTATTTTATATAACGCACCAACAACATTTGTCATTAGTTTGGTTGCGTTTCCCAGTTTTTCATGCGCTTTGCTACTTTTTATGGTCATCCGCACACATTTGTGGCGTTCATTTTGCTCTTAACCCATTATTGGAAATAAGTTGATCGTGTTAACCAGGGATGAGTTGGAAGCCCACAGCCTATTCAATGATTTAGTTTTAATTTATTCACCAATGAAGTTTAATAGTCTATTGTGTTGAATCTACCGACACATCATAGATAGATTAGCAGCCCCCAGATCTACTTTCTCTATGTAACCATAGTAGCAGACTAGCTTACTATCATTTTTCAACTGCTTGGGCTTTGACTTCTTAGACTTATAATTTTCTCTAACTTTGAATATAATATTGTAGAAGATTTAAATCTTTTTGGCGTCCCAGATAATTTGATGCCTATGTACTATCATTTTCCATAAACTTTAATCGATTTCACCGATTTGATGTCTTTGCTTTACAGCTTATCTTCCCGCCCCCTTTTTTTAAAAAGTAATTAAATACTAACTACTGAAACTAAAACTATTCTCCCCCTAAAATTCTAAAACCAAAAATCTTTTTGTGTTTTTTGAATTTTTAAAGACAGAAAAAATAAAATAAAATAAAGAAAAATAAAATTAAAAAATAACACATAGAAACGGACTATGAACTTGATTCGTCTGGAATCACATCATCTTTCTTTTTAAAGCCATTGACCTCTAATAGATAATGAAATAAAGGTTTATCAAAAGCTTTTGTGTAGAGATTGGCGCGTTGGAAATCCGTGATAATTTTAACAACATCAATTAATTGTTTTTTCAAAACAGTCACGTATAAGGTGATATTTAACTCCGATGTGTTTAGTTTTAGGGTGTTGGACCGGATTTTTGGTGACAACAATAGCAGCAGAATTATCAACAAATATATGGGTGTTAGAGAATTTCAAACCGTAGTCTCGCATTTGCTGTTCAATCCAGATGATTTGTGAACAGCAACTTGCCGCAGGAACGTATTCAACTTCACATGTCGACAGAGCAACAGACGTCTGCTTCTTACACTGCCAGGTCATTAATCGTCTTCCAAAGAACTAACATCCCGCAGATGTTGACTTGTAATTTATCTTACAACCACCATAATCTGAGTCACTATACGCAGTTAGCCTAAAGTCATCATCATGAGGATACCACAACCCAAGCATTGGAGTACCCTTCAGATAACGAAAGATCCTTTTTAGCCCAATCAGATGATTTACTTTTGGTTTTGCCTGATATCTGGAATAGAGACACATGGCGTACATAATATCAGGACGAGAAACTGTGAGGTACATGAGAGATCTGATCATTCCTCGATACATAGTGGCGTCAACCAGATCACCATTTTCGTCGGGTGCCACATCATGTTTCGTGGCAAGTGGATTACCTGCAATCGTTGCATTCTCCATGCCAAACGGACTAAGGATATCTCCAACATATTTGGTCTGATGCAGGAAGATTCCATTTGGTGTCTGATCTACCTGTAAGCCAAGAAAGAACTTCATCTCTCCCATGGCACTCGTTTCAAACTCAGCTTTCATCATGATTCGAATTCTTTACATAATGCTTCATTTTTGGAACCGAAGAGTATGTCATCCACGTATATTTTTACCATTAGTAAATCACCGTCTTTTTCTTTAATGAACAGCGTGCAGTCAATTACACCTCTACGAAATCCGTGTTTTAGCAGATGAGTGGAGAGTTTCTCATACCAGGCTTGAGGGGCTTGATGGAGCCCGTACAAAGCCTTGTCTAGTTTATAAACTCTATCCTGATGGTAAGGATCCTCGAATCCTTCGGGTTGACTGACGTAAACTGTTTAAAGGATCTCACCATGAATTAATGTACATTTCACATCCAATTGATATACTTTGATCTGCATAAACGATGCATAGGCTGGGAAGATTCTAATTGCTTCCATCCTGGCCACTGGTGCAAATACTTCATTGTAGTCAACTCCTTCAACTTGCCTGAACCCTTGAACAACCAGCCTAGCCTTGTTTCTGATTATGACCCCTTGGTCATCCTTCATACACCGAAGAACCCACTTAGTGCCAATTACCTTTGCACCTTTTGGTCTGTCGACAAGTGTCCAGACACCTAACTTCTTAAACTATAGGAGCTCTTCTTGCATGGCAGCTACCCATGCCTCATTATTTAAGGCCTCGCGTACATACTTGGGCTCAACTTGAGACACAAAACATCGATATGCCCCATCATGTATGTACCCCTTTTCCATGATCGCAGCATAATCAGCTGAGTAAAGATGATTTCTTGTCTGAACACCCGAGAGAATATTCTCGATGATGTTGTCTAGGGGATGATTCATGTTAATCCTAGTTCTGGGAGTTGTGGGAACTGCTACTTCATCATCCAGGTTTGGAATCACATGTTCAGTTTCTGTGGCTATTGAAGGACTGGGTTCAGAACTTCCAGTTACTTCATGATCAGCTGCAGGTGTACTTTCAGCAGTAGGAACCTGTTCCTACTTGTTCACATTTTCAGATTTAGCTTCTTCATCATCAGAGGAATCACTAATCTCTAGTTCTCCCCCTGAAGAGCTAGTAGTACCTTCTAATGGAGCCGAGGATGTCGAGTCTCGAGTAGGAGTGTTCAGAACATCGTACATCATTTGAGTGGCCAACACATCATCAGAATGAGAAGAAGGTAGAGTGAAGGATTTAAAAAATCCATCATAGTCAAAGAAAAAGGAAGGTCCTTTTCCTGCAAGGGGGGTTGTGTATCTTTGTACATCAACATTGCACCACACTTCTACCAGACCAGTTGAGTTATTATAAACCCTTTTGTTTGGTATACTATATCCGAGGAAGATACCTTCTTCTGCCTTATCGCGGAACTTCCCAGTCTGATTTTTCTTTAGTAGCATGTTAGGTGCGCCAAATGGTTCCAGATACTCCAAGTTGGGTTTACGTTGCTGGAGCAACTCATAACAAGTTTTTCCATGACGTTTAACCACTAAGACCCGATTTAGAGCATAGCATGCATTAGCCACTGCCTCGTTCAAGAATTGAACTGGCAGTTTTGAGTCAGCTAACATTGTCCTTGCTGTTTCTATCAAGCTCTTATTCTTCCGTTCAGCAACTCCATTCATCTGTGGAGTGTAAGCAGAAGAGAATTGATGAACAATCCGTTTATCATGACAGAATGCCTCCATCTACTGATTCTTGAATTCTGTCCAGTTGTCTGAACGTATTTTCCTTACTTTCAGCTGGTAGAGTGACTCCAATGTGGTAACAAGATGTTTGAATGATTCAAATGTTTCTGACTTCGCTTTAAGAAACATTACCCAAGAGAATCTTAAGTAATCATCTGTCACCACAAAACAGTACCAATCACCAACAATGCTCTTTGTGCTGACAAGGCCAAACAGATCCATATGTAGAAGCTAAAAAGGAATCTCGATATAATGAACTTTCTTTGATTTGTGAGACTTCTTTGTCTGTTTGCCTTTCTTGCATGCTATGCAGAAGTATGGAAGCTGGAAGTTCTTGACAGTAACTCCGTCCACCAGATCATTCTGAACCAGATGATTCATCTTCCTCGGATTGATGTGTCCCATTCTCCTGTGCTAGGAAACTGAATCCCTTTCAGTTGCTTTTGACAAGAAACACTGAGCAGTAGACTCAGTGGTAGAGGCTTTTGAAAGGTCCAAGACACACAGATCGTTATATCTTGAAGCCGATATTAGAACTTGCTCCTCCGGGATAACAGACTCCTTCTTAAGTATGTAACACTTCTTATTGTCAAACACGACCTTAAAGCCCTTATCACAAATTTGGGAGACAGAAAGCAAGTTGTTTTGCAATTGCTGACGTAGTTTACCTTGACGAACTTTACCTTCTCGTTTCCCACTTCACCTTGAGCGGTGATATAACCTCCTTTCTTGCCTGCAAACGATACATGTCCCCCTTTAATTTGCTTGACGTTGAAAAGGAGAGACGAATTCCCGGTCATGTGCCTGGAAGTCCCACTATCAATAATCCAGGTATTAGTGATAGTGCTGTAGCGGACAACCTGCACACAGAATGGAAATTATTAGTTCAGGTTGGGGACCCAAGCCTTTACTGGCTTGGGTTTCCCAGAGATATCACACATCATGAACCTAACCCACTGACCTTCATAGGATGAGGACACATCTTTCTTCTTCTTGTCCTCACTGTCAGACACGCTACTTGATTTTTCTTTCCATAAACCAGTTTTGTGCAAGGCCTGTTTGTGGTAAACAGACGACTGGCTTATGGTATAAGCTTTTGGTTCATAAATAGTCCTAGGTATAGCCTTAGGCAACACAGCTTCGCTTTCAGCTTGTCTGTGTTGACTTTGGTATCTTGGAGGAGTATTAGATTCTATTTTTGAAAAATATTGGTTATTCATCAAAAAGCTCAATTTTTCTTTTGGGTGTCTGATAGTGAGGACAATTTAGAGAAATATGTCCTTGTTTTCCACAGTTATAGCAGGATCTCCCTTCGACAGGTGGGGGAGATCGTCTGTGAGGGGTTGAGTCTGGTTGGGAGCAGGTCTGTGTCTTATCCTTCTTAGATGCTTCACCTTCTTTAACAAATTTAATTGCTTTGACATTCTGAATGCATTTTTCTTTCTTTTTATTAGGATTTTGATGATTTACACGTTTAGGGTTTGTTGGTTTAGAATTCTTAGGTTCTGACGTAGATGTTTGTGAACCCGACCCAACACTCCCGTTCAACTTTATCGCACAAATCCTCTTTAAGCATCTTATCTTTAAATCTAGAGTAGTAGCCTTCTGTTCAGTGACAGCCTTCACAATTTTACCTATGGACTCTAGATCACTTACCAGAGGAGTAGTCACCACATGATCCTTAACCAGGTTATTATTTATTGGTTTAAATTTAGTATTTAAAAGGATTGCATGTGGTGGTGGTACTACTTTATATCCCAGACGTTCCCCACCGTTACGTTCTTTCACTAAGTTATGAACTATGTGAGAGGAACTTGCTACACTATGTAGTTTTTGTTTTAAAGATTCAACTTCGACTTGTAACA
>BJCO01748060.1:0-18848 GCA_018326465.1 Flaveria floridana | reverse complement strand
CATACTGTCATGAAATAATTCACAAAATCAGATAATATTATATCTCAACCCTCATTCGGTTAGGTGCAGGAAAATAGCAGCAACACTCATCCTGTTGGTCCAAATATTCTCCTAAGTAGCGCTACTAATATTATCGGACGGTTCCTCATTCGAATTAATGGTTGTATCACAAATGACAGTAAGTATCAAAATATTTTCAAAATAATACATCAACCCAAGTAGTATGCTTTTTCCTCCCAAAACTTTACGAATACCAAATGGTCAAAAATGGGGCTATGAACTCACATTGTCTCCAAACTTGAACCTATAAAATAGTTCACAGTATCAGACAATATTTTCTTTAAAAATTTTACAACCTCAGATGTAAGTATCTTTTGGAAGTTCAGCTAATAATGTTATCACAAAATTTCCAACAATTAGTTTATTATACATAATTGCTTAAAATTAGTCCAAAGTCTCCATAAATCATCAAAATTACCTTCGATTATCTAAAAATCACCAAAAATTCCTAGACTGTTAGCTCAACAGTTAGTAATATCCCATAATTTTTATAATATCTAACTCCCAACAGAATATTTTCTTTAATTTTTATAATATTCCCATAATTGATTAAAAATAGCTTCTATATTTGATAAATTCTAAAATTTTCTCACACAATTTCTTATATAAAATAGAACATCATATAAACATATCAAGGTCCCACTCATACCAGATTAGTCTCTGTAAATTTTAAAATAACCTTAATATTTAGCAAAAATAGTTCCATAATTCAAAAAATTTTTAAATTTATATATTCTGTAGATTCAGATTTAATATCACATCCATGATTTTCTCAGAATTTATTATTTAATTTAATTATTTATTCTGATTTTTCTACTGTAGAATAAGGAAATAAGGAAATAAATTCTAAAATAAGGAAATAAATTCATATCTTAATTATAATAAGGAAATAAATTCTAAAATAATTCCAGAGACTTTTATACTTCAAAGGATCATTCTGTGAATTTATCATAATTTTCCCAAATTTATTTATATTTTTATATTTTCTCTATTTCATTATTTAAAATAATTTGCAAAAATTGTTTCACTTATCATAATTTTGCCAAAATTTTCAGAATAATATTTCAATATATAAATAAAGATTTTTTCATATTTATTCCCACAATCTCATTTGTTTAATATTTTACTAGATTTTTCTTTAATAATTTCAAGATTTAATCTTTGTAAATCAAAATATTCCTTTTATCACAAGTTTACTGAATTTTGGTAACTTATAACTTGTGATTAAGGAACTTAAAATACTTCCAAGATTGGTTTTGGTGTTTTAATACCAAAACTAACTATATATATGTGTTTTTGTAACACATATGTAACATTAGTTTTTTTTTTAAATATTTATAACCTTGTGGATGATGAGCTTGATGATATTCCTTCTTCTTAAACCCGAGAGAAAATCCGTGGAGGTGATGAATGATGATGGTTATAGTTATGGTGATGGTGGTGTGGATATATGGTTACGGGTGATGGTGGTGTTGTTCGATGGTGGTGTGGTTGTTGTGTGGGAACCGAGTGTGTGAGAGAGAGAGACAGAGGGTGCGGTTGTTGATTGTTTGTATAGGAAGCCCAAGGAATCTGAGAGAGTGAGAGACAAGGATGATGTTTTTAGTGGTTGTGGGTTGTTTGCAAGTGACCGAGGGTATGTATATTGCCCTCGGTTCACCGCCCTCATAAGCATGCTCATTAATTATCCCCATATCTTGGATGAATCATCCATTATAGGGTTGCTTAGGTGTCTAATAAGGGAGGCTTTGTGGCGGTTTAGAGGGACACCCGAGAGGGAGATTGCAAGGTGGCGAGCTAGGGGTTGACTTAAGGTGTGAATGTGTGGTAAACTTTCTAGGGTGATGTTATGGCAAGTTAGGGTGGTGTGTATGGTGCTAAGGTGGCGGGTTGTGGTGTGAAGGCAATGGTGTGAAAGTAATGATGTGAAAACAAGACTACATAGTCAAGGGAATAACTTAGGTGGCGGTTTAAGGTGTGCAGGGCGGTGCTAGGTGGCGTGTGGTGGTGATGGTCGGGTGGTGTTGTGGTATGGTGGTGGTTTCGGGTGGTGGTCCGAGGGTTCGAGAGGGTCTCAAGGTTGTTTGGTGTTTATTTTGGTTTTTAAGGTTTAAGCTTTGGTTATGTTGCTTTAGTTTTGATTTTCTTGATGTGTATATACATATATTTGTATTTATAATATACTATACGTACAAATAGGTAAACATATATGTACATGCTAAACGCACATGTATACAAGTATACAAAACTTTTCCATGTATATAAACATGCATTCATACGTGAATTTCTAATATATATGCATGCATGCAAACATGCATACGTACAATCCATATATATATACTAGACATAATTTTAATGTAATTTATTTAATCATAACATAAATATATTATAATAAAATTTTAGGGTTGTCACATGAAAAGAAAAGAATGAAAGGAAACCATCACAACAACTAAAGAATACTTTTTCAGCTATTGTGACAAACTCTGAAGACTTCAGTACTTGGACATCAGACTTGAACTTCAGTTGTTGTCATTAGCTGATGTCTTCAGTTCTTTACATCAGCTGATGTCTTCAGTCTTTGTGTTCAGTCTTTGTACTTCAGTCTTTGTACTTCAGCTGATGGTCTTCAGTACTTTAGTCTTCAGCTGTTGATCTTCAGACTTTGGTCTTTAGCTGATGAAGGCTTCAGTACTTTAGTCTTCAGCTGTTGATCTTCAGACTTTGGTCTTCAGTTGATGAAGGCTTCAGTACTTTAGTCTTCAGCTGTTGATCTTTAGACTTTGGTCTTCAGCTGATGAAGGCTTCACTACTTTAGTCATCAGCTGTTGATCTTCAGACTTTGTCAAACAGCTGATGAGGTCTTCAGCGGTTGTTGTGATTACTTGTGGGACTTAAAGGTTTTTCTGATCTAGCTCATTGGTTCTTTTGGTCCAACAACTTGCTTTCTCGAAGGTCTAATACGACCATCTTATCAACCAAAGTATATGTCTGTAGTATTGCACTCTAACTGTTTAAGGGTGTAGCAGCGGCCATCATTCCACGACTATGGAATCAGCCCCCTGATGTGCTCTCAACCCTTATTTGATTTATGTGTCATAATTATGGCACCAGATTTGCCAGCTTATGGAATTGGTAGGTATGGGCATCATAACAACATCATACCATTACATGATTCCAAGACAAAAGTTCTAACTTTTCCATCTAATCCATAAGGTAGTACTCCTCTATTACCAATCCTTTATGCTCATCCAAATTCATGGCCATCTCAACCTCCATACCTCGAGCTAGTGTTTGGGCATTCTACTACGCTAGTTCTTCGCCCACCGATGAATGGACTAAACAGTTTACCTTTTGATTCTTAGCACATATTTCGATGTCTACATATGTTCCAATTAACTCAATACAACGGGTCAGGGTTGTTGCTCCAACTTTCCTATCGTACTAATCATGCTTTCAGTACCATTTCCTTCCACGTTATGAGTCCAACAATGTCTAACTTCAAACCGTAAGGATCCTACATAACCCAGTTCAAGCACATCCTTAGTATACCAAAGGTGTTTATATATAGGGTTCCCTGCAGCGTTCCCACCACACCAACGGTATACCAAGAATGACGCTTAAACTAGTTACATGACATTCGCTTATTCCATCAAACGTAATGCTCAAACTTTCAAATACCCATTGCCCCTAGTCTTAAGATCTGTATGAGCAAAGCAACATAGATGCGGGAGTCTCACCTCTCTACTTCAACTCTTTAAAGAACAAGTACAATTTGAAGATGTAGTCAATTTCAAAGATTACAGAAATAAAAGACGGTGTGACTCCTTATAGCTACTGGGCTAGATTTTCACATTATGATTACCATAAATGTCCAATACTGATTTGTAGTTATCAAAAGATAAAGAAGATAGATGTTTCCACTTCATTGATTATCATAAGAACAGGAACTCCAATGTCCCATGTATAGAATGAAAGATTCATACTAACTATGACGTTATCTCATGAAAGAGTTTGCTAGATTTCGCATGCACTGCAAATTGCAATTACGTGTGCACCCGTAATGGTAATTTGCCTTGCATGGTCACTCCTAGCTCTTCCTACTGACGTCAATGCATCACGTCAAGTACAGAGTGTTATCCATGATTGGAGAATCAAGGATATGGTCACTTACCAAAGGTTAAGTAACCAAAATTGTACAAAGGTATTGATTAAGAAAGCATGCACTAAGGTAAATAGTCAAAAGAGTCCATTCAGTATAGTTCGAAATCCAATAAAGTAGTTGTCTGGCCTGAGTACGCCATGGTTCTTGTCTGTTGGTGTCATGTCAAGTAGCGTGTTCACCTCCTAATATTTAACTCATAACATAGGTATCACCAGCACACGTATATAATATTATTAGCTTACCAACCTAAGTCCTTTAAAAAAGCCTCACTTATCAATCTGGACCAAATAATAGTGAAGCGCATAACAAGAGGATATCCTTACCTAATGCTTTCTTAAGGCACGCACAAATGATACAATGACCAAATTTTTTTTCCAAAGAGGTACATCACAAATAACATGTAAGACGGAATAACAAATAATGCACATAGAAAATTCACATGTATAACAGTACACACAAAATCCTATGATGCATACTACATATGGATACTTAGGTTATAGTGTAGGTCGAATACTCCACATAATTCTCTATAACCAATAGCTCTGATACCAATCCGTCACACCCTCGCTAAAAAGGAAACACGAGGATGTGACGGACAGGATCGTTAAAACACATTGGGGTTTCAAGAGAATAACTAATGGTATTCTCCGTACATGGGTCATGACGTCACCCGACACATAGGAACTCGTTCCAAGTACAATCAATCCCAAAACGTCATACCATAAATGCATAAATAAACCAAAGTTCCTTTCAGAAACAATTCAACACACTTGCCAAACACTACTAGATTCAAAACCAACAAAATTACACACCACAAGACCAAATAATTCAAAACATGTCCAAAAGTCACTTGAAATGTCAAATGCTCCTAGGGAAGTGGTCTCGTCTAAATCCATAGCCAAACACCTAGGATTCATTACCTGAAAAGACATGCTCTATAAAGTCAATATACGTTGGTGAGTTCACAGGTTTAAAAGTACAAATATTTTACCTTGCATAACATGTATAGAAAAATTGTATGTGAAAGAGATACATAGCAGTCAAGATATCAACATAAGTTCTAACACAATCCAAGTCCAAGACTATTCCAAATCATACATCTGGATTATATTCACCTAAGGGCAAGCCCTGGCCATGTCGGTCTCGACTAGTATACCAACAACAAGGGTGCGGGTGTCAACCCATTAGTACTAGCACTACCTCTCCATGACATCTAAGTCAACCGACTCAATCACAATTCCAAACACACACTCATGAGTGATCATCAAGACTCAAACCATGACCCAAAACACATACAACATTTTATAAAAACCAAACACGGCTTAATTCAAAACTATCAACATGCTTTTCCCCCAAGTAAAACACATAGAAAAGAGGCCGCGAAACTCACCTTGAAGTAGCAAAGTTCAATGTCCACAATACGTACGATAACTATAAAACATAAAACACAAAAGAATTACTTAAGGTCAAGCCAACCTGGTTGGGTGTAATCCTGAAAGTCCAGCCCTTATTGTTTATTACGATTATTGTTTTTAGTAAAACTCCATTTCTAAGTCCATTGCTAATATTAGTGTCTCAAGTCCCTTCTTATAATTTACTTCAATAATTATGTTTTAGATCGTTAACATCTATCGATTAACCATTACCAACCCATTATTAATAAGTTATAAATTTTAACTATTCACAAACTTATACACCTTAAATTTACTTTTTTAACCCACTCATTGTTTTTATTTAATAATATACCCGCAAGTTCTTATCACTTAAAGTTGTAAAATAAACTCAGCTTGAATAGCTGATTGCGCACCTGTCTTGTGTAAATTATCCGGAGATTGAAGCGGTTACGTTTCATCGCATAATAGATGTAAATTGAAAGATAATACATGGAGGTAACTCCCTGAAGAAGAAACAACTCAAACGAGTCACGAACGAAGATGATATGACTATGAATACAGCCTATCATTCTGCTCGGATTTTACAGTTTCAACACCTGACTTTAGACACTGACTTTGGAGGACCAAACGACATCGAAAACGCATGAGACCAGTTGGGTTAAACAGAGGACTCTTTGAGCCTGAATTTAGACAAAACGTTTGACCTAATTGGATTTGTTATGACCAAGTTACGTCCGGAACAAGTTGACCCAAATTTTACACAGTATTCTGTTAGGTTTTCAGATTCACTTTTCAACTATCAAATCTTCCTAATCTTTGTTCCTATTGAACCATTAATATAATGATTTTTACAGAATTTTTACATTCAATCATTTATTAAGAACAGATCTTCAAGGATTTTCAAGCCCAATTAAAATATATATGAAGAGTCTTACACGTATGAACTAGGGTTTCACTTACTTTGATGGTCCGACATAAGAACACCCCAATTGCTCAAGAGGCTTCATTCGTATATTGGAAGAAATGAAGAAAATATGATGCTAGATGATGGATAATGATGAAAACATGCTTAGATGAGAGACTACATAAAAAACGTTGATTTTTCTTACCGGAAGGAAAGAAGATGGATGATATTGAACAAAGTTCAATCTTGAATGTCTTGATCCTTGTAGAAATCGATGGAAGTAGATGAACAAGAAGAACTTGGAGGATGGAGGCAACAAGGAGGTGTAGAGAGGAATTTGGAGAATTTGGGTTTGCTAGAATGAAAAGAAAGGAACAAGAGCCTAACCCCTATGGGGTTTCGGCCGAAACAAGGGGGAGGGGAGGCCCCTTGGGCCCCTGGCCCGACTTGTCCAATTTTGTGTCCTCTTCTTCCGCTTGTCATTCACTTTTTGTGTTTTTAAATTCTACGTGATTCTACGAATCTAACGAACTATTATATGACCTATATGATATAGTTTTCTTTTATTATATATATAACTCAGGTTCATTAGTCAACCTAAGGACAATACCCATCAAGGCCCAGTTCCTAACGTACAACCACATAAACCCTAAAGCTTCACTTTTTGTCAGTCCATGGCCTAGTCCATGACCGTAATGTCACCCTATGCAAACATTAGTCTCTAACACCCTTCAGCAGTCCTTGGTCCATTAGCAATTACTAGGCCCATTAGCACACATCAAGCCCAAAACGTTCAATTTTTAGCACTTTACATGTCACAGGTATCTAGCAAACTTTTCATAGATCAAGTTAACTTTAGGTTAACCTTCAAGTCAAAGCCCATATTTATCAAGGTCCATTCAAAAGTCCAAGTCAATGGTCAGCACACCTGTTTTGGTGACGGATGTCACATATTTGATATATATTGGCATGAATCTAATAAAAAGTCCAAGTCAATGGTCAGCTTCTTCATGGGTATATGATTATGGTTCATTATTTGAAACTTTTCATCAATTTTTTTTGTGTCAACATCTAATCCACCATTGTCGTAATCAATTCAAGATATATTTACTGATAATGTTGGCCCTATGTCATCTTCAACTAAATGAAGATCTTCAGACATACCTTCTTCCAAATTTGAATTATCTCATTCTGATCTAGTTGTTGAAAAATCTCCACAGGCTTCTGATTAGAGTTTCTCTTCTGCTCAAAATGATCGGATTGATACCATTCAAATTCTATTTGAAGATTTATCTGTTGATAATGATATTTATCAAGAGGAAGATATAGTGTATCAACCCGAAGGAGGAAACAACGTTGAAGAACCTATGGCTCATATGTCTAATTTAGATGAAGTTATATCTAAAGATACAATTCCTCAGTTGAGAATGCATAAAGATCATCCAACTGAAGATATTATCATTCTATTATTACAAGGTGTCCGAACTCGAAGTCAATCCAATACAATAAATACATGCTTGTATTTTTGCTTTGTTTCTCAAATTGTGCCAAAGAACATTAAGATGACATTAAAAGAAAACAATTAGGTTGAGGCTATGAAAGATGAACTGATGCAATTCAAGAAGCTAAATGATTGGCATCTTTGTTAACTTCCAAAGGGTAAGCTGCCGATTGAAACAAAATGGATATTCAAAAACAAAACGGATGAGAAAGATGTGATTGTTCGTAACAAGGCAATACTGTTGTTCAAGGATTCTATCAGGATGAAGGACTTGATTATGAAGAAGTATATGCTCTAGTTGCAAGACTAGAAGCTATACGATTTTTTCTAGGTTATGCTTCATACAAGAACTTCATAGTGTATCAGATGGATGTCAAAACTACATTCTTGTATGGCGAGATGAAAAAAGAAACCTAAGTTTGTCAACCACCTTATTTTGAAGATCCAGATCATCCTGGCTATATGTATAAGTTAGATAAAGCACTCTATGGCTTATATCAAACACCTTGTGCTTGGTATACTACTCAGACTGAACATTTGCTTGTAACTGGTTATACAAGGGGTGCTATTGATCATACTCTATTCTTCAAGAAGACCTGTGATAATATTATTCTTGTCCAAATATATGTCAATGATATTATCTTCGGATCTAAAAATGAAGAATTGTGCAAGGAATTTGAAGTTGTGATTAAAAAGAAATTTGAGATGAGCACTTTTGGAGAAATTTCATTTTTCTTGTTAATCCAAGTTAAACAAGATGACAAGGGTTTACTCATTCATCAACAGAAATATGTTCATACTATTATAGACAATATAATATTAAGGACTCCAAGATTGCACCCACTTTGATGTCTACTCGTCCTACTTTAACTCTTGATCTTTCGGGTGAAGACGTTGATTAACATTTGTATAGATCAATGATTGGATTTTTGATTTATCTCACTGCAAGCGGATCAAACCTTATCTTTCCTATCAAGTAATCCGAAGGAATCTCACATGAAAGCTGTCAAGCGGATTTTTAAATATCTCAAGGGTCAACCTAGACTTGGCCTTTGGTATCCTAAAACTTTCGATTTCAATTTATATGCCTATACTGACAGTGATTGTTGGACCCTGAAAGGATCATACATGTCAATTCAAGAGGTAGTTGAAGGTTGTTTTGTTGGAAACTCCCACAAAGTCCAAGAAGATATGTGGGTGAAGAAACAACAGAAGAAAGACCAAGTGTAAACTATCCGCATTAGTTTATGCGGATGACCAATAGAACAAATTGCTGACAAGCATTTGTTCATCCGCATTAACTAATACAGATAGCCAGAACAAATACGGTCAAGTGTTTGTTCATGAACATTAACCAATGCGCTAAGTATTTGTTCATCCATATTTGTCAATGATGATGAACAAACTTAATGGTGAAGACAAACATAAGAAATGCTGATGAAGTCTAAGACATCTGCATTAATGCGGATGAACATATACAAATGCTGATTAGCTTGTTGTACTTGCACTAGTATTCTGATGTATAGTTGTCAGGATAGTTTCGTCATTTTATACAGTCTTTATGTCAGCCTATAAATAGAATAGAATACCCTACTTTTGTAAGTTTTCCGATTGTAATTTTCTCAGTGCTCAAGTTTTGAGGTTTTAAGGTTTTCATGTCACTGTATTGAAAACCCTAGCACCCACTGTAACTTGTTTGCAACAATCGATACACAAACCATTTATTTGTATTATTTTAGCATTTAATGTTCTTTGATTATGTATTTCCGCTACTTAATCAATGACTCAATCATCATATTCAATCCTAGTTGAAGTCACTTCAACTGAGAAATCCATTCTTGGACCTAGTCAATTGGTATCAGAGCCTTGGCTCTTGAATTGTTTTCAAGATCATCTCAGATCTTGAATGAAAATCGATTGATCTAGTGATTGAGTTATTTATTAGCAAGTCATCTACTTCTAAGAAGCATACATTCTGAAAATACAAGAAACGTCATCAACCATCACTTTACTTCAGGTAAAAAATCTTAACAACATCACTCGATTGTTGATTCTTAGCAAAACTTAGAAAAACATCACTCACAATTAAAAGAAAATACATAAAATCAACTATAAAGTTACTCAAAAAGAGAACTATTTATAATATTAACCCTACTATTGCTATTGTTCATAGAAAACATACAAGAATACTTGGATTTGACTATTTGAACATTCGAACACAAAAGCAACTTAATCCATATTTAAACTTTCTAAAAAACCATTTTATTAACATGGATCTATTAACTTTGTTGAACTTGGTCATGTATCTAAACCACCAATGCTTAAACACAAATCTGAGTTTAAGCAATGGAAAATGTAGTTTAGAAATTATATGACAGGTATAGATCCTGATTATTGGATATCTATATGCAAGGGACACTACATTTCAGCTTCTTTGAATGCTGATCAACCTGCTCAATATAAAACAGTCAGAATCCCCATTGAGGATCCAAGTCTAAATCTTGATGATGATGAATACAGGAAGATCAAGATAGACCTTAAAACCTAGTCCATTCTAACTCAGGCTTTGAAAATAGATGTACTCAAAAGACTAGAAAAGTATGGCATAACAAAAGGTGCGTGCAATGCACTATAGATCACGTGTGAAGGAAGCAGTGAGGTGACTGAGATTAGGTTTATCAATATGAAACCTTCCATCACACTAAGGGATAATCAATCTCTAAGCATCTTTATGGACTTTTATAATTGGTGAATGATTTGTAAGTAATGGGATTCACTTATAAGGAAAAAAGAAATGAATAAGAAGATGCTGCACAGTCTGCCTGAAAGCTAGAAGTAGAATATGAGCATGCTAAAGAATACACTTGATTTGGAGAGCACAAGCTTAGACATTATGATAGCAAAAATTGAAGCTCTTGAGTTAGCTGAGAGAAGCAAGAAATATGAGTGGACCTCAGATCATTGAGGCATACAAATTTCCTTTAGAAACTCATTATGTTGAAAATGCCTTCGTGACCGAGGAAGATGATTTTCTATCCTCTAGAGATCAATCTAGAACCACAGGATTCATCACTGCTTCATAACAACACAAGCAATCATCTTCCAATCCATCTACTTTCACACCAACCAGCATGCCTAATGATAAAAAATCTGTAGAACAGAAGGCAGCTTACAATGCCTTTGTTGCTAGTTTTGAGGCTTACTTAGGAGGAAGACTTACTTCAGCTCACCTGATACAAGAAGATCTGGAAGAAATGGATATAGATGACATTGAAGAAATGGATTTGCCATGGCAGATGATTATGATTGCTATGAGAGAAAAGAAATTCTTCAGGAAAGGAAAAAAGATAAGCTTGAACAAAAATACAAAACTTGGATATGATAAAACCAAAGTTAAGTGTTTTAATTGTGGTATGACTTGCCAGTTCTCCAGGGAATGCAATGCTTCAAGAAGAAGCAACAACAACTACCAAAGAAATTCACATGGTCAACCACCGTACCAATCAACTTTAAGCTCTCAACCAAGTCATCAAAATCAGTTTCAGCATCATCATCAACAAACTAATCAAAGTTAGCGCCAACAGACTCATCAAGCACATGGAAGCTGCCAATCAAACTTAAATGCACTTTCATCAGACAAGAGGGAGTCTGTGATTGGAGCCTGTATGTAGAGGAAGTCAAATCTTAATTTTAAAATCAAGCACTTATGGATCACATCAATGATGGTCCAACTTTAATGCCATCTGAGGTAAAATCAAATCTATGCAGTGAAAAATGCATTAATGAACTACAAGGATACTGAGAACATAATCACAAGGTGGCTGTTAAAATCAGAGAAGAAAAAGTCAAATCTAAAATGTTAAAACACGAAATGGAAGGTTTTGACATTAAAATCAAATCATTATTTTTAGATATTTAAAAACTTTATGGTGAAAAGTACACTCTATCAGTTGAGAATGAGAGGTTAACTGAATTGTTAACTAAAACCAGAGCTGAGCAATTATTAACTGAAATGAAACTTGAAAATTTTCAACTATCTTCTACTCAGCTGCAAAAGTTACTTGATTCACAAAAGAGTCAAAGGACATGACTTGGATAGGATACAATTCTTGTCCTGCTCCATTCAATGACAATTACATGGTTATGCCTGAGTCACTCACTCTTTCTGAGTCAACTAAACCTAAAGTTATTGAAACTAAAATAATAGTTTCTCAGATAAATAATCCTTAAAATAAACCAAGTGTTTACATTGTAACCAATAAGAATAAAATCAAATTAGGTCATCCAAAAAAAATCAAAGAGTGCTCTATAAACCTGTAAGTGTCAAGAAACTGAAGATCCCACTCAAGGCCATTGTGCCATTCATGAAATTCATACCCGAAATACTCAAAGTGATAGAAAATGCTAAAGTACCTATGAAACCCACTGTTAAAAGCAGATATGATAGTAAGATTAAGTCTCCTAAAAATTCAAGCAAATCAAAAAAGGTTTCAAAGAAAACTAAAGGTAAAGCAATAGCATCTCCATCATTCAATGGGATCAGTTTTGACATTTTCAACAAAAAAGGAAGTGAAGAAGGCTGAACTTGCATCTCCATCAAAATCAAAAAGCAGTAGGGATTGGTTTTGACATTTTCAATAAAAAGGTAAGAATTTCTCAAAAGAAGCAAAGACAACCTTTAAACAAACAATAAAGTAGAATTGTGAAACAATCTATGTGACATCCGTCACCAAAAGCTCCGTCAACATACGTAATATTTGTTAGCTTTCATAAATACTCAACAGTAACTCATAATCAAGTTGCATTAGTTTCAAATTTTGTTTCCCTAACTATGTGAATTATCCCAAGTGTACATAAAAACCTAAACGTTAAACACTTAATAAAACATTTCCCTTACTACCATTACTAGCGTAAATACTATCGTTATTACCATTATCACAGTTACCATTATCGTTATCGTTATTACTGTTACAATTATTATTAGAACTGTCGTTAGTAACATTACTAGTATCATTATTATTATTATTATCATTAACACCAACAACATAATTAGTGTAATTGCTATTAACATACTAGTGTTAAAATATAATTAACCAAGTTAAGGGACCCAAATTGTAATTAACAAAACTTGAAGAAGTAAGGCCTTGGAAGTCCAGGGACTAAAGGGTCATTTCTCAAACTTGAACAGGTATAAAAACCCCTTTTCACAACCATCTCACCCAAACCTACAACCACCGACCGCCACTCCCCCTACTCTCCGACTCTCCCTGCGGTTCCCCGGCCAAATTGCTGCTACAGGCTGCCCGAAATTGACCCTGCGCAGGTAGACGACCACCGTCACCTTCTACTTCCCCTTATTTCTCCTTCTTGCGGTGGTTCGGGTAGTTTTGAGTGTTCCCGAGCGAACGAACACGATTGAGTCCTGCGCAGGTAGACGACCACCGACAAACCTGTGACCTGCACGTGCGACTGGGTCCTGCCTATGTTTTGTCATGCGACTGAGTCGTGCGACTGACTGTGTCATACGACTGGGTCATGCGATTGAGGGTATGTATGAGATTAAGTCTATGCGGATGAATGTGTGAGATTGTGCGTGTATCGCACGATTGAATGCTGAATCACACGAATGGAGGTTTATTCGTACGAATGAAGCTGATTCGTACGAATGAAGGTTGATTTGTGCATATGAATGTTGAGTCATGCAATTGAGTGTTGTGTGGTACGACTGAGTGCCGAATCGTACAAATGAAGGTCCATTTGTACGAATGTAGCTGATTCGTACGAATGAAGGTTGATTCGTGTGGATGGAGTGTTGAGTCGTGTGACTGGTCCCGTCGTGCGACTGAAGTTATTTGTGTGTGTATTCCCTTCTTGTGTGTAGGGTGTGTGTATGTCATGTGAGGTTAAGGTGACATCGACACGGTTACCATTGCTAATGACATTATGAACGCTTACGCTATAAGAATTACTAATATCACCACAAATCAAATCAACGTTAACATTTTTACAATTATCAAGATCGGATTTGTAACCACGAAAATTTACTAAGTACTTCTCTAACAACAATGAAACCTTTACACTAATATCATCGGCAATGGTGACGATTCCAAGTACTTGGATCTATATAAGATCTAATACTTAGGTCTACTGGTGTGTGTTCCACGTGACCGAACCGATACAACCCGAACCGACCGAACATTACAATTTTCTTTAACGTATCATTAACGTTTAACAATAACTGATAATAGGTGTTTGACCATTTATCGCTTACATCATTTGGAAACTTGATCATCCATACTTACCACCGAACAAGTGAGTTTCATGGTCCCTTTTTATGCTTATTCAATACTTCAATCATTTACAAACTTGGGGGAAAAGTATGCTCACCCATTTTTATGTTATACAACTTACATTCTTAGAATCAACGTGTTACTGTTTTGTGAGTACTTATCTGATACATACATGACTTTGCTGTGTGGTACTTTCTTTACAACCATTTAATTCTGGTGTTGGAACCGACGGATAGGTATTGGTAGTACTACTAGGTTGACACCCCCACCTTTGTTTGTTGGTATACTAGTTGGTACCAATAGTGGCCAGGAACGGGCCCTTGGGTGAATATATTTCGACAAAATTTTGTGTGTACGTTATTAGGTTTGGTTGTAAAGCTCATTGTCATGTGATTTTTCTTACTTATAACTGTAATCACAGTATTCCGCAAAACTATTATACAGCATCACTTTACTTATTATACTAAACCTACGAGCTCACCAACAATTTTATTGACCATTTTGAGCATATCTTTTCAGGTGATAATGCTAATTGAAGATCTAGGTTGTGCTACATTAGTGGAGACCTTAGGATGCTTTTTTGAGACTATACAATAGTTGACAAACATTCTTTTGAAACATTGTTTGTTTGATTATATACAATTATTCTTTTGGATACTTGTTCCCGGGTTGTGGGAATTACGTTACAATGATATTATTTTTGGTTATGTGATTCAATTACACTGTTTATGCTTATGGCTATGTTGTCGTGAATACTAACTACACACGACACAAGTCTCCTTTGTGTCGGGTGTCGTCATGACACCCTTACCATCAATTATTTATATTGCATCTCTATTGATTACAATGTGTTATGACGATCCCGTCTCGTTACATCCCTGTGTTTCCGCTCTCAGCGGGGGTGTGACAGACTGGTATCGGAGCCATTGGTTATAGAGAATTAGGAAAATCACTTGACCTAGACTATAACCTAGGAACCTTCATGTAGAATGCATGCTAGGATTGGCGTGCATCTTATATTGCATGTATGTTCCTCTATACTTGTTCTTTATCTCTAAGTCTTGTTATCTGATCATTCTGAGGAAAGCACTATTACTCTTACTTTTTCCTCGCGGGATGCCTTCGACTGGAATCTTTCGTTTCCATGCGCGCCGCATTATACTATTAGGTTTGGATACCCAACCTGAAGGGATCTTCACAGATCATGTGAAGCGTTGATCTCGGATATTGAGTCTGACCCTGAGGTCCCGAAAGAAGAGGGATAGGAAACTTTCGTTAGACTAGTTGAGATTATGTGCTTGGATTCTATTTGTTATGGCGGACTACTATTGGAATACTATTGGTTCATGGACATGAGAACTCACAAAATCTGTGTATGATGAATTCGTGTCAACACTGTGATGTTAACTCGGGTAGGTGAAGCTAAGGTGGACCATGCAAGGCAAATTACCATTACGGGTGCACACGTAATTGCAATTTGCAGTGCATGTGAAGCCTGGCGAATCTTACCATGAGGTAACGATTATAGTAGTACAAGCCTTCCATTCTATACTTTAGGACACTAGAATCATAATTCTAGTAAGACTTCGTTAATGATGATAAAACATACATAACCTCTACTATTACTTAAGTCTTGTTCTACTTGGAGCCTTCATGGGATTTCAATTATGATGTTATCTTATCCTCTATGAAACATTGCTCCGTCTAGCATTTCAATAACTATGGAACTGACTAAATGCTTAGAACGAATGTGGACATCAAAGAGTTGTAGAAGAGTGATGATACTCCCTACACATGCATTACGTTGTTCATTGGGATGATGTTAAGGAAAATCGGATGTCATGTAACCGGTATAAGCATCGTTCTTGGTATATCGCGGATGTGGTGGGAATGCTGTGGGGAACCCAATATATAAGCATCATCGATATACTAATAATGTGCTTGCACTGGGCTACGTGATGATCTTGATTAACTGGAGTATGAAATGTTGGAACTTGATGAGTGGAATTAATAATGTATTTTAATGTGACTAAAGTTTACATGTTTACTCCTTTTATGATTAGAAAATGCTGCCTCAAAGAGTCACCCGCAGTACAAGTCGCGAGGGTGAGACCCCAAGGGGCAGAGGTAGAGAATGGCCACCAGGAACAGGTGGTGGTCCCGCTAGCAACAATCAGGGGACTGGAAACCCCGATATAGCTGCCATGATCGCTCAGCAGCTAACTGCACTAATTCCTACGATAGTGACCCAAGTGAGCGACACTCTTCTGGATCATAACCTCCACGGGGGTAACGATAACGACAACGAGCACAACCAACGAATAGGGGAAGAGACTGAGAACGGTGGAACTACTGGCAATAAAACTAGGATTGTTAATACAAGACGGGGATGTTCATACAAGGAGTTTGTGGCCTGCAAACCAAAGGAATTTGATGGGAAAGGTGGGGTGATAGCCCTAACTAGGTGGCTTGAGAAGATGGAGGCAGTCATTGATATACGCGAATGCCTAGATAGTCAAAAGATTAAGTATGCTACGTGTTCACTACAGGGCAAGGCACTAACTTAGTGGAACACGTAGATTTAAGCGAGGGGAAGAGAATCAGTGATGCAGATGACTTGTGATGAGTTTAAAGCATTGATCACTGAAGAATACTGTCCACTTAATGAGATGCAGAAGTTGGAGCAGGAGTTCTAGAATCATGCTATGATAGGAGATGGGCACGCAGCTTACACTGATCACTTCCATGAGTTGGCAAGACTGGTTCCAAACCTAGTGACTCTGGAATCCAAGAGGATTGAGAGGTACATCTGGGGACTTGTGCCTCAAATCCGGGCAATGGTGACAGCAGCAGCCCCTCCTACAATCTAGAGTGCAATTCTGAAGGTTGGTACTTTAACAGATGAGATGGTGAAAACTGGGGTTCCGGGGAAAGGAGCTGAAAAGAGGAAGGATGTTGGAGAAGCGAGTAGGTCGAGTACCAGGAAATTTGACAAACGGGCCAAGACAACCAGGAATTTTATGGCCGTGACATAAGGCAAGAGGGAATACGTCGGGCCGCACCCCAAATGTGATAGGTGTAACTTCCATAATCCCCCAGCGTTGCAGTGCGGGCTGTGTGTGAACTGTAGACCCCCGGGGCATCTAGCGAAAGACTGTAGAGTAGCGCCGAATCTGGTTGCTCCGGTTAATGCGGTTCACCACGCAGGAAATGCTAGGGTTTGCTATGAGTGTGGGAGACCGGGTCACTACCGGAACATGTGCCCCAGACTGAATCGGGCGTAGGGTCAGCAAGGAAACAACCAACCACAAGTGATGGCCATAGCAAGTAATCAAGGCCAGTGAAATCAAGGAAATGCTGCAAGAGGATGTGCGTTGGTAATCGGAGCAAATGACACCGTTCAGGACCTGAATGTCATTATGGGTACATACTTGCTTAATCAGCACTTCACATCTATATTGTTTGATACTGGAGCAGACAATAGTTTTCTATCCTCTGAATTTGCTCACATGCTTGACTTGAACCCTAGTAGGATAGAAACTAGCTACTTCGTAGAAATGGCCAACGGTAGGATTGTACAGGCTGATGAGATTATTAGAAAGTGCTTAATGATATTGGAAAACCATGCCTTCGATATAGACTTAATAAATTTTGAGATGGGAAGTTTCGATATGATTGTGGGAATGGATTGGTTGTCGAAACACGAAGCTGAGATTGTCTATCGGGAAAAAGTAGTACGAATCCCCATGCTAGACGGGGAGGTACTCAAGATTCAAGGAGAACGATTAGGGAGAACCCTAAAGATTATCTCTTGCATGAAGACACGTCGATGTTTACAAAAGCCGTGTTACGCGATTCTGGCCAATGTAGTGGAAAAGAAAGAAGATGACAACAAATTGGTAGATATTCCTGTAGTACGAGACTGCCCGAATGTATTCCGTGATGACTTGTCGTGTTTGCCTCCTCCACGAAAGGTGGAATTTCGTATAGAGTTGGTTCCTGGAGCTACACCGGTAGCAAAGGCGCCATATCGGCTAGCACCATCAGAAATGCAAGAGTTATCTAGTCAACTACAGGAACTACTGGAGAAGGGTTTCATTCGGCCGAGTCACTCACCATGGGGAGCACCAGTATTATTTGTCAAAAAGAAAGATTGGTCGCTCCGTACGTGCATCGATTATCGCGAGCTGAAAAAATTGAATGTGAAGAATCGATATCCTCTTCCCAGGATCGACGATCTGTTTGATCAGTTGCAAGGAGCCTCTTATTTCTCCAAGATCGACCTTCGTTCTGGTTACCATCAACTAAGGGTTTTTGAGGATGACATACCGAAGATAATTTTTAGGACTCGTTATGGGCACTATGAGTTCTTGGTCATGCCGTTTGGATTGACTAACACAACAGCTGTGTTTATGGACCTGATGAATCGGGTATGCAAACCTTACTTGGATAAGTTCGTGATCGTATTCATAGACGATATACTTATCTACTCCCGATCGAAAGAGGACCATGAAGAGCACCTTCGGGCAATACTGAG